>NW_021025251.1:205761-314419 GCF_004153795.1 Camellia sinensis
AATGTTAACTTGACAATGTGAATATTCACATTGACATGTTAACATTTACATTAATAGGAGTGTAAAATTGGCTCGCGTCCCGTGGCAGTGTGAAACCCGCCCGCGGCCCATGGGCGGGCCCGTTGACAATGTGAATATTCACATTGACATGTTAACATTCACATTGATAAGAGTATAAAATTGGCCCGCGGCCCATGGGCGGCCAAAAGCCTGCCTACGGCCCGGGGCAGGCTCGACCCGGTCCGTTGACAATGTGAATATTCACATTGACATGTTAACATTCACATTGATAAGAGTATAAAATTGGCCAGCGGCCTAGGGCGGGCCCGGCCCATTGACAATGTGAATATTCACATTGACATGTTAAAATTTACATTGATAGGAGTGTAAAATTAGCCCGTGCCTCATGGCTGCCCGAAACCCGCCCACGGCCCGTGGGCGGTCCAGGCCATTTTTTTTAATTCTTTTTAATTTTTCTACCAAAATTTTATTATTTTCCACAAAAAAAGAAACTAGGCCTCGGACCGAGCCTTGAATGGGCCTTAACGGGGCTGATGGGTCGGGCTGGGCTTCAAAGTGATGGCCCAGGCCCTAGCCTAGGGTCTCGGACTAGGCTCGAGCCTGGGCCCAAACGAGCCTTTCCCGGGCCGGGTCGGGCCAGTCCATGGGCCAAAAAATTA
Organism: Camellia sinensis; assembly: GCF_004153795.1. Classification (NCBI taxonomy): domain Eukaryota; kingdom Viridiplantae; phylum Streptophyta; class Magnoliopsida; order Ericales; family Theaceae; genus Camellia; species Camellia sinensis. Next base: position 206,442 of record NW_021025251.1, read on the forward strand.
AGCCCAGGCCCTAGCCCTAACACAAGGGTATTCGGGCTTTGGACGGGCCGATGGATTGAGCCTCGAGTTGAGCCGAGCTGGTGGGCCTATGCCTAGCCTTGAGCTTAGGTCAGGCTTAGGCGAGCCTGGCCATTTTCTTTTAATTCTTTTTAATTTTTTCTATCAAAATTTTATTATTTTCAACAAAAAAATACATTGCGCCTCGAGCGGGCTGGGCCTCGGACCGAGCCTTGAATGGGCCTTAAGCGGGCCGATGGGTCGGGTCGGGTCGGGCTTCAAAGTGATGACCTAAGCCCTAACCTAGGGTCTCGGACATGCTCGGGCTCGGACCGAAACGAGCCTGCCCCGGGCCGTGGGTGGGCTTCGGGCAGCCCACGGGTCGCGGGCCAATTCTACATTCCTATCAATGTGCATTTTAACATGTCAATATGAATATTCACATTGTTAACGGGCCGGGCCAGGCCTACCTCGGGCCGCGGGCAAGCTTCGGGCAGCGGGCAAATTTTACACTCCTATCAATGTTAATGTTAACATGTCAATGTGAATATTCACACTGTCACGGGTCGGGCCGAGCCCGCCTTGGGCTGCGGTCGGGCTTTGGGCCACCCACGGGCTGCGGGCTAATTTTACACTCTTATCAATATGAATGTTAACATGTCAATGTGAATATTCACATTGTCAACGGACCGGGTCGAGCCTGCCCCGGGCCGTAGGCAGGCTTTTGGCCGCCCATGGGCCGCGGGCCAATTTTATACTCTTATCAATGTGAATGTTAACATGTCAATGTGAATATTCACATTGTAAACGGGCTGGGCCGAGCTCGCAGGCTGGTTTCGGGCCGCCTAAGGGCAGCGGGTCAATTTTACACTCCTATCAACGTGAATGTTAATATGTTAATATGAATATTCACATTGTCAAAGGGCCGGGCCGGGCCCGCCCCGGGCAGCCCACGGGCTACGGGACGGTTTCGAGCGGCGGGCCAATTTTGCATTCTTATCAATGTGAATGTTAACATGTTAATGTGAATATTCACATTGTCAACGGGCCGGGTCGAGCTCGCCCTGGGCCGCTGACCAATTTTATACTCTTATGAATGTGAATGTTAACATGTTAATGTGAATATTCACATTGTTAACAGGCCGGGCCGGGCCCGCCCCGGGCTGCCATGGGCCGTGGGCGGGTTTCGGGCAGCCATGAGGCGCAGGCTAATTTTACACTCCTATCAATGTCAATGTGAATATTCACATTGTCAACGGGCCGGGCCGGGCCCGCCCCGGGCGGCGGGCGAGCTTACTTTTGGCCGCCCATGGGCCGCGGGCCAATTTTATACTCTTATCAATGTGAATGTTAACATGTCAATATGAATATTCACATTGTCAACAGGCCGGGCCGTCCATGGACCGTGGGCGGGTTTTGGGCAGCCACGAGGCGTGGGCTAATTTTACACTCCAATCAATGTGAATATTAACATGTTAATGTGAATATTCACATTGTCAACGGGCCGGGTCAGCCCCGCCTTGGGCCGCTAGCCAATTTTATACTCCTATCAATGTGAATGTTAACATGTCAATGTGAATATTCACATTGTCAACAGGCTGGGTCTGGCTCGCCTTGGGCCGCTGGTCAATTTTATATTCTTATCAATGTGAATGTTAACATGTCAATGTGAATATTTACATTGTCAACAGGCCAGGCCGGGCCCGCCCCGGGCCGCCCATGGGTCGTGGACGGGTTTCGGGCAGCCACGAGGCGCGGATTAATTTTACACTCCTATCAATGTGAATGTTAACATGTCAATGTGAATATTCACATTGTCAACGGGCCGGGCAATTAGCCCGGCCACGGGCCAATTTTACACTCCTATCAATGTGAATGTTAATATGTCAATGTGAATATTCACATTGTCAATGGGCCGAACTGGGCCCGCCTCGAGCCGCCCATGGGCTGCTGGCGGGTTTCGCGCTGCCTCGGGATGCGGGCCAATTTTACACTCCTATTAATGTGAATGTTACCATGTCAATGTGAATATTCACATTGTCAACGGGCCGGGCTTGCCCCGGCTCGCGGGCGAGTTTCGGGCCGCCCACGGGCCAATTTTACATTCCTACCAATGTGAATTTTAAAATATGAATGTTCACATCATAAAATTGCTAACCGTTTAAAAAATATTTATAAGGGTATCAAAATTAAATATAAGGGCATAAGTGTCCAAGAAAATAGTGTAAATCAAGAAAAATGACTTTATGGAATAAACTATACATACATGAGACTAAATGGGTTAAAAAATTCCTTCATGGACTTCTTGGGTTAAAATACTTCTAAATGGGATTTATCAATAATTTGCCCAATAAAAATTGATAATAAAAAATACAGGAGTTGAAAATATCATTTATCTAGCTTCTCAATAATGAGTTTTTTTTACAATAAACGTGATAAGCACAAGTTATATTGCATAAATTTTAAAATAAAAAAATAATAATAATAATGAACAAGTGTATGGCAACTCTGGAGGTGTAATCGGCTGTTTGGTTTGGATGGTGTGAAGAGAAAAGAGAAAGAAAAAAAAAATTAAGGAGAAAAATAAAAACAAAAATGTTTTAGAGCTCTAATAAAGGAGCTCTAATTAGGGGCGGGCTTTACTGTGATAGTAATGTTTGTGTGTGTGTGTGTGTGTGTGTTTTTTTTTCTTTTTATATCATTAGAGCTCCTTCATTTAGGGGGATATATCATTTTTGAAAAGAAAATGTTTCAGAGCTCTAATTATAGAGCTCTAATCAGAGCTCTAATGAGTTGGTAGTGAGTCCCACCCGTTGATGATATGATGTATGTATTTTATTTTTATTTTTATTTTTATTCTTCCTGCCACGTTAGTAGAGCTCTGATTAGAGCTTCACCATTAAAGCTCTAAATCATGGTTCTGTTTGAAATAAAAACTTTAAATTTTTAAATGAGTATAAAAACTATCTTATGAATCATTAGAATCCTCAAGTTAATAGTCATTAATGTTGCAATTTTTAAATTATTTTTTTTTATACCGTAATTCTTTTAGGGCATTTACACATTAGTGGTGAGAAAAAAAAATTAAAATAATATATTAATAATTAAAATTTTAAAAAATCACTTTTTTATAAATATTTTTGTCCACCAGTCCCACCCGTTGATGATATGATGTATGTATTTTATTTTTATTTTTATTTTTATTTTTATTCTTCCTGCCACGTTAGTAGAGCTCTGATTAGAGCTTCACCATTAAAGCTCTAAATCATGATTCTGTTTGAAATAAAAACTTTAAATTTTAAATGAGTATAAAAACTATCTTATGAATCATTAGAATCCTCAAGTTAATAGTCATTAATGTTGCAATTTTTAAATTATTTTTTTTTATACCGTAATTCTTTTAGGGCATTTACACATTAGTGGTGAGAAAAAAAAATTAAAATAATATATTAATAATTAAAATTTTAAAAAATCACTTTTTTATAAATATTTTTGTCCACCTCTCACTAGGTATAATTCCCCCATTCTGTTATCAAATTTTTTATTTTATTTTATTCAAAAGAAGGGTTACAGCAGAAGAAACAAAACAAAAGCACAACACCAGCAGACCAAAACACAAAGGGCTAAACAAGCTTAAGCCCTTTCACAAGATGTTCAAACTATGTCTGTAACAAGCAGACTAGCAATTTCATTAAATGGGTTCTCTAAAGCTACCAGATCTCCTCTATGATTCACTCTCATTTTCGCAAGTCCATCAGCACATTTGTTCCCTCCATGGAGAATGTAGCTAACAACACAGTGGCATCTGTGCATAAGGAATTTGATATCCTCTACGAGAGATCTGTAAGGGTAATTGTTGGTTGTGGTGTTGTTGATGTTGAGCACCACTTTTTCTACATTAGTTTCAATCAAAACATCACGCATGCTTTTCTTCAAAATAATTGTGAGGCCTCTGTAAATTCCCCAAAGCTTAGCTTCCTTACTTGTTGCTGACTCTAATTTTCCATGATAACCAAAAATCTAGGCTCCTCTAGCAACTCTGAATAAGCCACCATACCCGGTAGGGCCAAGGTTTCATTTGGAGCATCCATCCGTGTTGAGTTTGAGTTGTCCTGCACAAGGAGGACACCAATCAGTTTTAAGATATAATGAGTCACTTGTGAAATGGTCTGTGCGGAAGGCCTGGTGAATCTTTGCTGCTTCTTGCTCCACAAAGCCACCACAAAAATAGTTCCCCAAGGGATGTTAAAGCACTATGTGTTCTTGCTCTTTAGAGTATGTTGGAACCATGTATCCAAGGGCATGTTAAGAGTAGAATCTCTCCAGCTATGATTGGTGAGAATATCCCAGACTTCCACAGTTTTTTTACACTCTCTCAGTAGGTGATTTAAGTCCTTACAGTAGTTCTGACATCTTGGGCAAGTGTCATCATTGGTGAGGCCTCTAATCTTTCTTTCATAGTTGGTAAGCAACTTGTTAAGCATCAACAGGCAAATAAATCCCTTCAATTTTTTAGGGATCTTCAATTTCCAAATCCAGTTCCAGTTAACTAAGCCATTTTCCTAAGTAAATGCTTGATTAGCAATCAAAGTATAGGTAGCCCCAACCGAGAACCCACCACTGAAGGAGCTGTAACACCCCAACCCTTCACATGTCATCAATATTGTCTGCTTTGGGCCACACACGCACGAATTTGTTTTTCTTAGTGGGTCACCCATCCTGGAACTACTCCAGCCCAAGCAAGCTTAACTAAGGAGTTCTGCTAGGGATTTCATCACTCGAGAAAAGGCCTCGATACTATATAAGGATCCAGGTTTTTACTTTTATCGGCCAGAAACTCCCCCTTCATTCCTGATTTGGGACACCGAGACCTTATAATCCACCCCTTTTAGGACTGCACGTCCCTATGTAGTAGCCTGCCAGCTTACAAGCTTGCCCACATACATCGCGAAACGCCATGGGCCCACACTCAGTGCTCTGGAGAGTCAACTCTGATACCATTTGTAACACATTAACCCTTCATATGTCATCGATATTGTCTACTTTGGACCACCCCCGCACGGATTTGTTCTTCCCAGTGGGTCCCCCATCCCAGAACTACTCCAGCCTAACCACACTTAACTAGGGAGTTCTGCTAGGGATTTCACCACCCTAGAAAAGGCCTCGATACTATACAAGGGTCCAGGTTTTTACTTTTATAACTCAGGAACTCCCCCTCTATTCCCAATATGGGACACCGGGACTTTACAATACAAGCCAATTGGTGAAGCAAACAAAATCGATTTACGGCCACGCAACACGACGTGACGGTAGACTCACGGTTTCCTGATTTCTCTACATTTTCACTCTTGGAACAACGAATAAACTCTTCTAATATTCCTTGATAGCGATAGCCTAAAACCCCCCCACCCCCAAGACTCCTCTTTCGCTTCCGCCGGAGGAGAAAAAGATGAACAGAGTCTGATAATCCAATCGATCGATTCAAATTTCACATCCACACAAACACATTCACAGTTCGATCGATCGATCGATCTCTTCACATTCGTCTCTTCAATGGCTTCCATGGTCGGTCTAGTTCCGATAACTAGGGCTTTTCTCGCTTCTTATTCCAACAAATACCCCTTCACTCCTCTCTCCGACGATGTCTCTCGCCTTACGACTGAATTCACTCAGCGAACTGTCCTGCCCTAAAATTTGGATAATTAAATATTCAATCAATATTTCATCATCAAAATCCTAGGAGTGAAATAAAATCTAAATGCTCTTGTCTCCATAAAGTTTAGGTAAATTTCCATGCTAAACAAAACAAGGGATAAAAAAATAATAATAACAAATGCCAACCAAACTATCTATCATGAATTCATAACTATCCAATACCTCCAATATTAAAGTAACAACAACTAGTTAAAACCACTTAAATAATGTAAAGTTGGAAAATAACCCACAATGCCAACTTATCAAAATACTAAGGTCAAATAAATAAATAAATAAATAAACTAATATCAACCCTAAACTCTAAACCCTAGAGAACAAAAGAAATCTGAAAGACATATCCAACAACTATAGTTATTTCTCGTCACCATCGTAGCCCCAACTAATCCTGCAAAGGAAGTTCGGTTGCACTCAAATAGAACGCACCTGAGATGCTAAGAGACAAAACGGGTTAGTATACAAGTATACTGGTATGAGTACAAATATTTGACACCTACGTGTCCACCAAACACAAATAAAAATACATTTAATTCATTTGTAATACCCTAACCCTTCACATGCCATCAATATTGTCCATTGTGGGCCACGCCCGCACGGATTTGTTCTTCCCAGTGGGTCGCCCATCCCGAAACTACTCCAGCCTAAGCATGCTTAACTGAGAGTTCTACTAGGGATTTCATCACCCGAGAAAATGCCTCGTAAGGGTAAGCTTCTTAAAAAAAATGATGAAAATAATAAAAACTATTTTTCATTTTTTCATGAATGAACTCTCGAACATATGACCGAAATTCGGGAACACAGGCCCGAACATTATTTATTTGTTCGGTAACAAGTAATCGTACATTTCTTATTTGTTTGGGAACAAATAACCAAAATTCGTGGAGATCTCAGAACCCACAAAAGAAGAATTTTGAATCAACAAAAAAAAAAATCCTACATTTATTTTCTTAGGTCATGAACAAATATGTGAAGCTGAAGTAGTAATCGCTTTTGTGAGTTTTGTTTGGGTTTTAAGAATAGATGTTTTTTGGGGTATGAGGGTGTGCATTCAATTGAATGGGTGAAATGTTTTCATAAGGATAATTTTGATATTATTTTGAGGAAAAAGAGAAATTTTAAGAGTTTTAAAATTTATAAGCAGAGGTCCAAAAAAATGGGAGATTCAAAATAATTAATGGAGCGGTAATAGCAGCACTCTATTTTAATTGCGTGAGTTTGATTCCCAATTTATTTAATTTGTATTTAAATGGTCTCCAACACTGCTCTTCATTCAAAATTTATAACCAAATCAGGATTAGTTTTTAGGAAATAGCAAATCAATCCAAGTTCTAAAAATAATTTATAAATTAGTGATAAACTTTATCCATATTAAAATTAAAGTCTTAAACTTTTTCATGTATCTATAATATATTTTTGAAAGGACATGTGGATAGTGATTCTTCCATTATTTTTTTATCTAAATTTGTGAAGGGTTAGGGTGTTACAAATGGTATCAGAGCCGACTCTCCGGAATACCGAGTGTGGGCCCCTGGCGTTTCTCAGTGTATGTGGGCGGGCTTGTGAGCTGGCAGGCTACTACACGGGGACGTGCAACCCTAATAAGGGTGGATTATAAGGTCCCGGTGTCCCACATCGGGAATGGAGGGGGAGTTCTTGGGTGATAAAAGTAAAAACCTGGACTCCCATATAATATTAAGGCATTTTCCCGAATGGTGAAATCCCTAGCAGAACTCCCCAGTTAAGCGTGCTTAGGCTAGAGTTGTTCTGGGATGGGTGACCTACTGGAAAGAACAAATTTGTGCGAGCGTGGCCCAAAGCGGACAATATCGATGACATGTGAAGGGTTGGGGTGTTACAAAAATTCCTAGCAGAACTCCCCAGTTAAGCATGCTTAGGTTGGAGTAGTTCCGGGATGGGTGACCTTTTGGAAAGAAAAAATCCATGCGAGCATGGCCCAAAGTGGACAATATTGATGACATGTGAAGAGTTGGGGTGTTACAAATGGAATTAGAGCCGACTCTCCGGAATACTAAGTGTAGGCCTCTGACGTTTCTCAGTGTATGTGGATAGGCTTGTGCACTGGCAGGTTACTGCACGGGGACATGCAGCCCTAAGGAGGGTAGATTGTAAGGTCTCAGTGTCCCAAATCGGAAATGGAGAGGGAGTTCCTAAGCTATAAAAGTAAAAACCTAGACCCTTATATAGTATCGAAGCCTTTTCTCTGGTAGTGAAATCCCTAACAGAACTTCCCAGTTAAGCGTGCTTAGGCTGGAGTAGTTTCCGGGATAGGTGACCCACTGAGAAGAACAAATCCGTGTTGGCGTGGCCCAAAGCGGATAATATTGATGACATGTGAAAGGTTGGGGTGTTACAAATTGTAAGGTCCCGGTGTCCTACATCGGGAATGGATAGGGAGTTCCTGGGCTATAAAAGTGAAAATCTAGACCTTTATATAGTATCGAGGCCTTTTCTCAGGTGGTGAAATTCCTAGCAGAACTCCCCAGTTAAGCGTACTTAGGCTGGAGTAGTTCTAGGATGGGTGACTCGCTGGGAAGAACAAATCCGTGCAGGCGTGACCCAAAACGGACAATATCGATGACATATGAAGGGTTGGGGTGTTACAAATCAGAGCCGACTCTCCGGAGTACCGAGTGTGGGCCCCTGGTGTCACTCGGTATATGTGGGTAGGCTTGTGAACTGGCAAGCTACTGCACGGGGATGTGCAGCCCTAAGGGTGGTGGATTGTGAGGTCCCGGTGTCCCACATCGGGAATGGATGGGGAGTTTCTAGGCTATAAAAGTAAAAACGCGGACCCTTATATAGTATTGAGGCCTTTTCCAGGGTGGTGAAATCTTTAGTAGAACTCCCCAGTTAAACGTGCTTAGGCGGAGTAGTTTTGGGATAGGTGACCCATTGGGAAGAACAAATCCGCGCGAGCGTGACCCAAAGCAGACAATATCGATGACATGTGAAAGGTTGGGGTGTTATAGGAGACAATCCAGTGGGGTTTATCTCATATTTCAACAAAAAGTGAAAGATGGATCTGTTGTATGAGTTGCTGTATAAAATGTGGTAGAATATTTTCAACCCCACCATGTCCTAATCCCCTTCCTCATCGATCATATCAGTAACTTTGATATCTTCTTGGGTATGTGGCCCTGGAAAATAGAAGCAAGAAGCCCATCCCTACACCACCAATCTTTCCAAAATGAAATGTTCTTATCATTGCCAACTGTCCATTTGGTATCCTTTGCCAGTATATCTCTAGTCTTCATAATACTCCTCCAAGTTTGTGATGCATTCTTATTGGCAGGCCAGTTAGCAAAAGTGTGTTTATGTAAGTGTTTGCCTCTGAGAATTTTGGACCAAGCAGTTTCTTTTTCAAAGTTTATCTTCCATCCCAATTTGGCCAACAAGGCTAAATTCTGGTCTTTAGCCCTTCTAAGTCTCAAACCTCCTTCTTGCTTAGTTTTACAGACTTGTTTCTAATTTACCAAATGAATTTTCTTCCTTCCTTCTAGATCACCCCATAGGAAGTTTCTATTAAGCTTGTCAATTTGTTTGCAAATGCTTTGGGGGAGTTTAGAGGTTTGCATGATGTAGGAAGGTATAGAAGATGACACAGATTGGATCACAGTAGTTCTCCCAGCTAAGGATAGAGCTTTAGCTTTCCATGAGGAAAACTTTATTTGGATTTTCTCAATGACACCATTGTATATGTTTCTGCTAATCTTGTTATGAATAAAAGCAACATCAAGGTATCTACCAATGTCTTGAGTTAAACTTATACCACAAAGTAAACTAAGCTCCTTGGCTAAATTCCTGTGAATGTTTGGGGAGATGAACATTTTAGACTTTTGTAGGTTCATTTTCTACCTTGAAATGCAGCAAAACTCATTCATGGTTTCCATGATTGTATCACAGTTAGTCTGATCAACTTTAACAAAGAGGAGGAGGTCATCTACAAAGAATAAATGTGAGACAAATGGACTGTTTTTTGAAGCTTTTAGCCCCTTCCATTTTCCTGCTTCCACCTGCACTCTGATCATATTATATAGTCTGTCCATGCATAGCACAAACAAATATGGTGAAAGAGGGTCACCTTGTCTCAGGCCTCTTCTTGGATTGAAATTATCCATAGTTTCTTCATTCTATAAGATAAAAAAATTCACAAAAGAAACACAGGATATTATGAGATCTATCCAATGTTGGTTAATATTGAATTCTTCAAGAGTTGCTTTCAAAAAAAGTCCAAGATTGTCACAACCTAACCCTAGAGGCCTAGGGCTTGAATCGCAACTCGCTACTTTATTCTAATCGCAGCAAATTAAATGGCGCAGGCGCAGGCGCAGGCAAATGGAAATAAAAATAATTAAACATAAAATTTACTTCATTCTACTATTTTAATAAGAGAAAATACATCTATAGGGCTTTTATTATTTTATTATTCAGTGACCGGCCCTGAGTGAAAACAAAAGGGAGCAAAAATAAAATAAGACAAAATAATGAGAAAAGAAAAACAAAATAATGGTTCAGTATCAAATTCTTGTGCGGGTTCCACTACATGAGGTTATTGGTCTTCCTTACATCTCGTCACTTGAAAAGGTAACAGTTATAAGCACACAGCAGAATGAGAAATATTATGCCAAGAGTATAGGGAATACAAAATAACCATGGATAGTTATTTAACCTAAAATCGTAACATAATTTAATTTGAATAAATGAATGATTTAAAATGGCAGAAACTGAAATATAGAAATTATGTAAATAACTAACCACAACCACAACCACGGTACAGAACAGAACAAAGGTCATTGGAGTGACAATTAGAATAGAGATCAATGAATCCATGACAAATAGAGGACCACAAAGTAGTCAAACAGAGGCCAATGGTTATTTAAGTCCCCCAAGGTGTGGGACTCCTATGGTGATACTTACAAAACATAATTGTTTATAAGGTCATTGTCACGACCCAAACCCGCCTCTATAGGTTTAGTGTCATAACCGACCAGTAATCCTTAGATTACCAAAGACCTTTTAACAAAATGACATATTATAAGGGGCTACGGAAGCAAATATAGAAATATACATTGTCCATAGAGCTGTGTTAACATATGTAAGACAAAGATCTTTAAAACAAACTTATATATATATATGTGACGTTATAAATATATTAGTCTTACGTCACCAAAGCCACATATACAGAACTTTCCAAAACATGTTTAAACAAAACATAAACATCAAAAAGTACAAAAATCCCCAAGACTCAAAACTTAATCAGATCTCAAAAAGGAACCTCCACGGGAGGCACAATGGCTGGCTGACATCCAAAACTCGCCAGGCAGCAACTTAGGCCTGGTCACACGCTTGCTCACCTACATATATAATAAATAATAGTGAGCGAGAGCCCAATGAATAAGAACAGAGTAAAGGGTTTTAATGAATGATGTTGTCCATAACATAATCAGAAATTAGAATTCATATTAGAAACAGATTTACATTCACATTCTTTTTCAAGTCAATAACAGAAATCAGAATACATACTTAATCTCACATCCGTTAGCGCTAACAGATCACATATGGGGCATCGAAGATCATACTTGTCAGTCTCATAAAGGAACCTCCGGCCGGGTACGGATAACTTGTCAGTTTTACAAAGGAACCTCCAGACTGGGTACGGATAACCTATCAGTTTCATAAAGGAACCTCCGGTTGGGTACAGATAACTTGTCAGTTCTATAAAGGAACCTCCGGACCAGGAACAGATAACTTACTCGAGCCCCAATTATTTATCAAAATTGGACAATCATTCATAGTACAAACATAACATTTCATAAAACAAATCTTAATTCATCATTCAGAAAATAAATTAAGTTGAACATAACTTTACTAAGTTATTACTCACAATTAACAGATGGCTCCAAGGCAAACAGACAGAATGGGCAAATTAGACGTCTTGTGGTGCGTGACCTATACAGTTACAGAACGAACACATACCGAATTACACACTTGGAAACATTAACTTCATCCTTTCTTATCTTGATGTGTTTCTACTTCTTATCCTCATTATTATGTCTTAATCATGGCCTAGGAATGCCTAGAATGCAATGTGGATGCCAAGATGCACTTTAGAACCCTTGACAAAACTTGCAGAAAACAAGGGTCCCGTTTGAGCACAACTTCCTTCGCTTGAGCGGACATACAAATACATGAGTGGTCGCTCGAACACAATTTTTTCCGCTCGAGCGGTCTGTAAACCTCTGCAAAAGTATTGGTTGTGTGATTTTCACGCTCGACGAACACTCGACGATCGCTCGAGCGTAAGACTCAGGTCCTCGCTTGAGCGTAACTCTTGTCACTTGAGCAGTCTACAAAAATGGTAAACTTCTGGGAGCATGCATTTCACGCTCGAGCCAACTTTAGGTCGCTCGAGCGTAGGTTCCTCTACTCGAGTGTAAGAGCAAAATTCTAGAATTTCCATATTTGCCCCTAAGCTCAAAACTCCAATTCTAAATTGAAACTCATGACCCTTTGGGTCAAAAACTGAAGGAAACTAGTGTAAACATGCAAAACAACTTGAATTCAAAATCAATTCACAAAATCAAGGCCCAAAGATAAATAATTTATACAAGACTAAGCTTAAGCTCAAAGAAATAACTTGAAGATAACATGCATAAATTGATATAAACTTTGGTTCTCCAAAACATGATCAATTAAGGTCAAATGGTAATAAATGTGATGAATTCTCTAAACCAAGTCAAGAAGGACACATGAATGTATGACTTGAGTGAAATTCAAACTCAATATGCTTTGATATATACATGCATGCGTGACATGGTTCAATATTCTTCATTCCTAGTTTAATTCTTGCATTATCCATCATAATTCTCCAAGGTTCATGTCTTACACATCATAATTATACAATCTAAAGGTTGAATTCTTACCTAGGCTTGTCAATGATGCTCTAGATGATCAATTCTTGGTAGTTCCAAGCCAAATTCTCTAAGTTCTCTAGCAATCTCTTTAATTTGAGCTCAAACATCTATTCTTTCTCTCTCTCACGTTTGGTTTGTGTGTGAGCTCAAAAATATGTTGAGGTGAAGAAAAGAATGAGTGAAGGCACATATAGGAGCCTTATATAGGCTTGGCTAATGGTTTAATTAAATTGTTAATCAACTAATCAATTGGACATTAAATTATTCTAATTTAATCATTTCGAACCAAATTTTAATTAAACCTACCATAATTTTCCAAAAATCCTAAATAACACATAAATCAAGTAAATTTCATGATCGGATGCTGATAAGGCTTTCAATTTACAGAATAGAACAAAATCAGAGACAAATATTCCTACAAAGAACAGATAAAAACTCATATAACTCATTACACATGTAATGAATGCAAAATTTCATCTTAGTTACTTATTAGGCACAATTAATCATGGATTAACGTTAATCAGAGGTTGGGGTTGTTACAATCATAGTCAAATACTTTCTAAAATTTAAACAAACATATCCATAGGTGTCATTTTAAACAATAGAGTTCAAAAATTAATCCACGTAATTAAAATATTAATATAATTTATAAAACATAACTTGTGTAAAATAAATTATGGTAAATGAAAACATACGTAAAATATATTATGGTGACTCAAGGTATAATATAACTCACCTCTATATTAATTCTTACTATTTCCTTCCTATTTTTGCTTGCTTTCGAGGTTATTCTTTTGCTCCTCTTTTCTTTTCCCTTTTTTTTTTTCTTTTTCTTTTCTTCTTTTATTCCTTTAATGGTAAATGAAAACATACGTAAAATATATTATGGTGACTCAAGGTATAATATAACTCACCTCTATATTAATTCTTACTATTTCCTTCCTATTTTTGCTTGCTTTCGAGGTTATTCTTTTGCTCCTCTTTTCTTTTCCCTTTTTTTTTTCTTTTTATTTTCTTCTTTTTATTCCCTTAATGATTCGCACAGCCCGCCCCCCCTTATATACATAAGCCCCTTTGATGACTCACCTGATAATGATGCCTTAGTTCGATGACTCATCCACCCTAAGCTACTAGAAGGCACAGGTGGCCCAATCATCTCTCCTTCTAATCTTCCTAATTTAATTATTGTTATCTTGTGGCCTAATCATCTCTCCTTCAAATCTTCTTAATTAATTATTGTTACCTTCCCCAAGTAAATCTATTCATTCTATTTTTGATAAAACTAATGCTAAATTAATTTACATCCTTAGCACGTATAGCTATATAATTAGATGTATTATTTTATATATTTAATAACCACAATGACAAATTAATTTACATAGCACGTATAGCTTATTTATTTATTTATTTATTTATTTTTATATTATTATTATTATTATTATTATTATTATTATTATTATTATTATTATTATTATCATCGTGATTGGTTGTGGTATTAATTAAATACTTAGAGTGTCACATTTCTCTCCTCCTAAATAGAAGTTTGTCCCCAAACTTGACGTACCTTAATTTTCGAAAAGGTGTGGGTATTTGGCTCGTATTTGACTTTTCGTTTCCCACATAGCTTCTTCAATATGATGATTTCGCCAAAAGACTTTTACCAGCGGTATGGTCTTGTTTCGGAGAACTTGATCACGACGATCGAGAATCTGCACTGGTTGCTCTTCATAAGAAAAGTCCTCTTGGACTTCCAAGTTCTCATAGTTGACGACATGTTCTAGATCTCGGAGGTACCGTCAGAGCATCGAAACGTGAAACACGATGTGAACGTTGGACAGTTCAGGCAGTAGTGCAAGGTGATATGCTACAGGACCAATCCTTTTTAGTATCTCAAATGGCCCGATGCAACGTGGGTTTAACTTTCCTCGCTTTCCAAATTGGATAACTCCTTTTGTTGGTGAGATCTTGAGGAACACATGATCCCCTACTTAAAATTCCAAGTCTCCTCTCTGTGTATCTACATAACTTTTATGGCGACTTTGGGTAGTGCGAATTCGCTGCTAGATAAGTTGGATTTTATCACTCGTGATTTGCACGATCTCGGGGCCTAACAGTTTCCTGTCCCCAACTTCCATCCAGTATAGAAGTGATCGACATCTCTTTCCATACACAGCTTCGTACGGTGCCATTCCAATGCTTGCCTGATAGCTATTGTTATAGGCGAATCCCATTAAAGGTAGATACTCATCCCAGTTACCTTTGAGGTCCAACACGTATACACTTGACATTTCTTCCAACGTCTGGATTGTTCTTTTGGATGGCCCATCAATTTGTGGGTGATAAGGAGTGCTAAACTTCAGTGTAGTCCCCAAAGCCTCTTGTAATTTATTCCAGAAGTGAGACACGAAACGGGGTCTCGGTCAGACACGATTGAAACTGGGGTGCCATGCAAACGAATAATTTCCTTGATGTATAAAGTGGCAAACTTATTAAGGGAATTTTGATTGGTAGAAAATGCGCCGACTTTGTCAATCAGCCTACTATAACCCATACTGCATCATTCTTTGAAAATGACTGTGGTAGCCCTACCACGAAGTCCATAGTAATGTGCTCCCATTTCCATTCAAGAATAGGGAGTGGTTGCAGTAGTCCTATAAGTCTCTGATGTTCTGCTTTAACACACTAAACATTTGGAGACATGACTTGCTATGTCTCTTTCATTCCTGTCCACCAGTAGTGTTCCTTTAAATCCTAGTATATCTTTGTGTTGCCAGGGTGGACTGCAAATCTCAAGCTATGAGCTTCCACTAATATTTTCTTCTTAAGTTCCGGAATGTCGGGTATGCAAATTCAATTTCAAAATTTCAGTATCCCATTGCTTATAGTGTAATCAAGATCAGGCGTACTCCTTTGTTCCTCATACTTTTTCTTCAAAAGTTTATCTTCACATTGGCGTACTCTAATTTCTTCAATCAAAGTAGGTTCCATGGTTATGTTGGCGAGCAGTTCGTTGATCTTGTGGGAAATGAGAGTACATGCCAAACTTTTGGTCGTCTTTCGGCTTAGTGCGTCTGCCACCACGTTAGCTTTGCTTGGATGGTGATAGATCTCTACATCATAGTCTTTCATAAATTCTAGCCACCGCTGTTGCCTCATATTCAGTCTTTCTATGTGAATAAATATTTAAGACTTTTGTGATTAGTGTAAACCTCGCAGGTTACACCGTAGAGATAATGACGCCAGATCTTGAGGGCAAAGATTACCGCAACCAATTCCAGATCGTGAGTTGGGTAGTTCTTCTCGTGGGTCTTTAGTTGTCACGAGGCATAAGCAATGACTTTTTCGTGTTGCATAAGGACACAACCCTAACCATTGTGTGAGGCATCACTATAAATTACGAACCCATTTGCTCTTGTAGGGAGTGCTAGTATAGGAGCTGACATAAGTCTGTTTTTTAATTCTTGGAAGCAACGCTCCTGTTTGTCAGTCCATTCGAAGGGTGTGTTCTTCTGAGTTAACTGGGTCAAGGGTGATGCTATCTTTGAGAAATCTTGCACGAAATGTCGGTAATAGCCAGTTAGACCCAAGAAACTTTGAATTTCTAACACATTAGTAGGTCGCGGCCAATCTACGATTACTGTAACTTTTTGCGGATCAACCGAGATGCCATCATTGTTAATGACGTGACCAAAGAAGTGTACACTAGTGATCCAGAATTTGCATTTCTTTAACTTGGCATGAAGCTTGTGATCACGTAGTGTTTATAGAACCGTTCGCAAGTGCTACTCATGGTCTTCCGATGACTTGGAGTATATGAGGATATCGTTAATGAAGATGATGACGAACTCATCAAGATAGGGTTTAAACACTCGGTTCATGAGGTCTATGAAGGCCGCTGGAACGTTTGTGACGCCAAATGGCATGATGAGAAACTCGTAGTGCCCGTAAGGAGTTCTGAAGGAAGTCTTTTCAATGCTTTCCGTTTTGACTTTTAGCTGGTGATAGCTATAACGCAAGTCGATTTTTTAGAATACTTGGGCGCCTTGAAGTTGATCAAACAAGTCATCGATTCGCGACAGAGGGTACAGATTCTTGACGGTGACCTTATTCAGCTCCCGGTAATCGATGCATAACCTCATCGTGCCATCCTTTTTCTTTACAAATAGTACTGAAGCTCCCCAGGATGAGGTACTAGGTCGAATGAAACCCTTGTCTAGGAGTTCCTGGAGTTGAGTCTTTAGTTCTTTCAATTCCGTCATTGACACGCGGTAAGGGGCTTTTGATACTGGTTGGGTACCATGTTGAGTTTCAATGGTGAATTTGATTTCCCGATCAACCAGGATACCAGGTAGATCTTCAGGAAAGGCATCCGGGAATTCTCGAACCACGGGGATTGCATCAACGGTGGGGACCTCTTTTTGTGTATCGATCACATAACAATTATAACTATAACAACCCTTTTTTAGAAGTCGTTGGGCTGTCATGGTGGATATAATACAGGGAGGGTTGGAAACTCCAGTCTCATCAAAGACAAGCTTGGGTTGGTTTGGTAACTTGAGGGAGACTTTTTTGGCTTTATAATCAATAGAGGCATGGTTGGCAGCCAACCAATCCATCCCTAAGATTACATCAAAGTTCCCAATGTAGAGGGAAATCAAGTCTACGTATAAGGTTTTACCTTTTAAGGATATGGTACATGATCTATACACCTCAGTACTATAGGCAGAATTACCAGAAGGGAAAGACACAGACAATATATATCCTAAAGGTTTGGGTGTTGATGCCAACTTGGCAGCAAAGTGTGGTGCAACAAAAGAATGAGTTGACCCAAAGTCAATGAGAACATGAGCTAAATGATGATAGACAAAAAGTATACCTGATACAACATTTTCAGTAACTTCTGGTTTCCCAAGTACCAAGGCAAAAGCACTTCCTTGGCCTTTTTGGTTCTTCATCTCTCCTCTAGGTCCTGCAGGTTTTCTGACTGGTCCAAAGGGGCTGGCTGTAGGATTGGTCAGCTTTGGACAATCCCTCAGCAAGTGGCCAACTTGATCGTATTTAAAACATGCTCTATGTATCTTGATGGTATTGTGTAGACACCCCATTTTTGACCGACCTTAAGACTCAGACGTCACCGATTGAGCGCTTGGTGATGTTGCATAGTGTGCTCGTTCAGAAGTTTCAGAGTCACGGCCGTGAGCCCTGCCTCCAGACTTCCGAACCCTTTTCTGTGCCTTGTCTCGGTTTGCGGACATTTTGAGAGTCCGAGTTGTAGTGACCCTAAATGAACAGAACGGGACCTAAACCCTCCCGGGGCGTTCGGGGGACGTCTACATATTGTCTCTAATGAGCCCTTCCACATGTAGGGCAAGTTGGAATGATGCCATCTCTAGGGTTAGTAGAACCTTGATTACTTGGGCTAGTTGTGCTCGTACTCACTCTCTTGGGAGGCACAACTTCGGATCTTCTGTTGTCTCTTTCCTGGAATCACTTCTTTTGGTTTGGTTCCCCGGAACGGAAGGCTTTAATTCCTTTTTCTGCAATGTAAGCTCGATTTACCACTCCTGCATAGGTTGGTAGTTTCAAAACCTCAAGCCTATCTTTGATTTTAGCATCCAATCCTGCTTCGAATTTCCTTGCTTTTCGAGCTTCGGTGAGAATGAATTATGTCGCAAACCGAGCGAATTGTGTGTATTTGGCTACCGTCATGGTTCCTTGCTTTAGATGTATGAATTCTAATGCCTTTTGTTCCCGCAATGAATCTAGAAAGTATTTTTCATAAAATACTTCTAAGAATCTTGCCCAAGTCACAATTTCTTTTTTCTCCAGAATGAGAAGCCACCATTCCTATGCATTATCTTTAAAGGTGAAAGTGGCGAAAGTAACCTTCTGTCTTTTGGTGCAGGGTAGTTCGCGGAAAATATTTTCCATGTCTTTAACCCATGCGTCTGCTACCATTGGGTCTGGACCTCTAGAAAATGTGGTGGGTTTCAGATCCTGGAACTATTTTATAGTAATCGGCTCTTCTCGCTGTTTTGCCATTCCATTGTTGACATTGGTCTACAAGGCTTGCAAAAAACTAGTAACTGTTCTTTCCATGATTCTTTCCATCGATTCGGTTCCACTGACTGATGACTCGCTTTCGTTACCATTATTGGCCATTCTACAAAGTAATAAACGAGGCATTATATCCATAACGCAACATATATATAAGCATATATAGCGCAATCTATATAAAATACCAACTTTACTATTTTTACAATTAATATTACATCTTTGTTCAAAAGTCAAAATATGTTAGTGGCTCATCTCTGTGGTACAACAAAAAACAAAAAAAAAACAAGGATTAAAGCACATCATGATTAGCATACAAAAAGGATTTTCTTTTACCAAATCTAGAGTGGGGGGTCGAATAGGTCAAACAACCATGGAAAGTAGTATTGCATGAAAAACTCAAATTCCCATCCTAACTGGACCACACCAAAACACATCCACACTGCTTAGACTATGTAAACGGAAACAGAGTGTATGTATCCCCAGAACGCTCGATTAACAATCCAGCCGGGTGTCTCGATGTATACTAGGCCATTATTAAAGCCAACATTTTGAATATTAATAATCTCCAGTGGGTTAGGGACATTGGTGAAGATATAGTCCTCAGGGTACACATTTCCCCTTCTTGCCACAAAATCTGAGGGCAAAGGGCCAACGATGTAGTGCTAGTGGTCATAGCCTAGGGCAAGACCGAGGACACGGGTGGGTCCAAGAAATTTTCCGCGCGTATAGGCACGGCTCTGCCTCCACAGTAAGTATGGTACATCAGTAAGGTCAGTTTGTATATAACTTGGCCTACTCATCAATTGGGCAAGGGCGGGGTGTAGTCTCCTAACTATATCCTCTGAGTCTCCCTATCCTTCTAGTGAAGTGGGGGCAGGGTGTTCTGCTAAAATGTCATCCAAATTGATAGCTTCAAGCTCCTCCCAAAATGCCTTATCAAGGTTAATCTCGGACATTCCCACATCACTAGAATAAAAGTGAGATTTTACAGAAAAAGACTAAAGTCGTAGGTAAATATTTATCTTTTTAAAACCATTGCTCTGATACCATCTTGTCACAACCCAACCCTAGGGGCTTAGGGCTGGAATCGCAACTCGCTACTTTATTCTAATCGTAACAAATTAAATGGCACAGGCGGAGGCAAATGGAAATAAAAATAATTAAATAGAAAATTTACTTCATTCTACTATTTTAATAAGAGAAAATACATCTATAGGGCTTTTATTATTTTATTATTCAATGACCGACCCTGAGTAAAAACAAAAAGGAGCAAAAAATTATATAAAATAAAATAATGACAAAAGAAAAACAAAATAATGGTTCAGGATTAAATTCTTGTAGGGGTTCCACTACGTGAAATTATGGGTCTTCCTTACATCTCGTTACCTGAAAGGGTAACAGCTATAAGTACACAGCAGAGTGAGAAATATTATGCCAAGAGTATAGGTAATACAAAATAACCATGGATAGTTATTTAAGCTAAAATAGTAACAGAACTTAATTTGAATAAACGAATAATTTAAAGTGGAAGAAACTGAAATACAGAAATTATATAAATAAATAACTATAACTATGGTACAGAACAAAACAGAGGTCATTGGAGTGACAATCAGAATAGAGGTCAATGGATTTATGACAAACAGAGGACCATAGAGTGGCCAAACAAAATCCAATGGTTATTTTAAGTCCCCCAAGGTGTGAGACTCCCGTAGTGGTACTTATAAAGCGTAATTGTTTATAAGGTCATAGTCAAATACTTTCTAAAATTTAAACAAATATATCCATGGGTTTCATTTTAAACAAATAGAGTTCATAAATTAATCCACGTAATTGAAATATTAATATAATTTATAAAACATAACTTGTATAAAATAAATTATGGTAAGTCAAAACATACGTAAAATATATTATGGTGACTCAAGGTATAATATAACTCACCTCTATATTAATTCTTACTATTTTCCTCCTATTTTTGTCTACTTTTGAGGTTGTTCTTTTGCTCTTCTTTTCTTTTCCCTTTTTTTTTTCTTTTCTTTTCTTCTTTTCATTCCCTTACTGATTCGCATAACCCGCCCCCCTTATATACACAAGCCCCTGTGATGACTCACATGGTAATGATGCCTTAGTTCGATGACTCATCCCTCCTAAGCTACTAGACGGCAGAGGTGGCCCAAGCATTTCTCCTTCAAATGTTCTTGATTTAATTACTGTTATCTTGCCCCAAGTAAATCTATTCATTCTATTTTTGATAAAACTAATGCTAAATTAATTTACATCCTTAGCACATATAACTATATAATTAGATGTATTATTTCATATATTTAATAACCACAATGGCAAATTAATTTACATAGCACGTATAGCTTATTTATTTTATTATTTTCATTATTATTATTATTTTTATTATTATTATTGTGATTGGTTGTAGTATTAATTAAATATTTAGGGGGTCACAAAGATATTCTGTCATAAGCCTTTTTTTTTGTGTCAAAGAGTATGGATCAATTCTTATGTGATGATAATATTATCATGGGTGGATCTACCAGGTATGAAGCTGCTTTGGTTAGGGCTAACAAGATCATTGAGAAGAGGTCGAATACGGTTCACTATAATTTTTGACAAAATTTTGTACGAGACATTACAAAGGCTAATAGGGCAAAACTGTTTGATATTCTCAAGAATTTCAATTTTGGGGATAAGGGCAATAAGAGTTTGGTTCACAACAGCAGGTATAATTTTAGATTGGAAACAGTTCTTAATGAAATCACAAACATTATCCCCAATCACATCCCAAAATTTCTGGTAGAAAATAACTAGAAATCCGTCTCTCCTAGGAGCTTTGAAAACACTAATGTTCTTGACAGCCTTCCAAATTTCATCATTAGTAATGTTTCTCAACAAAAGGTTGTTTTCATTATGTGAAACTTTATGAGTGGTAATGTTGCACCAATGGTCTAAGGCATTAACAAATCATTATTGCATAAGGAAATGGAGTAACTCTGAATGTGATTTCTAACTAATAAAGGGTTATCAATCCACTCACCTTGATCATTTTTCAAAGAATCAATTCTTAATTTCTTTCTTCTAGTAATGGCAGATATATGAAAAAACTTAGTGTTCCTCTCACCTTGAGTGATCCAATTAGCTCTAGATTTTTGAAACCATAAAACTTCTTATTGAAAAAGAGGTTTGTTATACTGATCAATAAGGTCCTTTTCTAAACGAAACAGGTTATGAGAAAAAGAGAAGAAGAATTTTGAGTTTTTGGGATTCCCTCAATACGAGATAACAACCACTTTTTTTCTTTTAAAGATGTTACCAAAAGCATCCTTGTTCCAAGTAAGAGAATTAGTAGCAATAGAAAACAGGTTATCTTGAATGAAAGATTCATGATTCCAAGAAGACTTAACAATATCTTTATATGTAGGATGCGGAAGCCAAGCTGCTTCAAAATGAAATTGACGATTAACAGGAGAGAGTTTAGTTATACTTTCTGGTGGTATTTGTTTTGAAGGATTGGGCATGGGATTGGACTATTAGTCCAGATGGATTAATAGTTTGTTGTTTGGTTCAAAAGTTTTGCTCTAGACTAATAGTCCCTCCGGACTATTAGTCCCTCCGGACTATTAGTCCCATATTTGTGGGACTGTTGTATTCCATGGTAGGGTAGGATAGAAACCATGTGATAACTCATCCCATGGGATTGGCTAATGAAATTACATTTTTGACCTCTAGTATTTAATATCTTTTTCCTCATCTTTTGCCCATTTGTGCTTTCACAGCAGTAGAAAAGACCTTTGTTCTATCACTGCAACAGAACCTTAGGGCCATTTTCTGTTGAACCTTTGCATCAAGTTCAAATCTGTAATCTCCGATTTTCATTCAGGTTTGAAACTCATTCTACATCTTTGATTTTGTTTGCTATTTATTTTTTAATTTCATTCGGGTTTTTTTTTTCCAATTTTTTTTAGTTTTTTTTTTTTTCAATTTACATCTTTGATTTTGAAACTCAATTTCATTCTACATCTTTTATTTTCATTCGTTTGCATCAAGTTCTACATCTTTGATTTTGAAACTCATTCTCATTATTTATTTTTTCAGTTTCTTTTTCATTCACTTTTTTTTTTTTAATATATTCAATTCAAAGGTCTGTGGCTAGTCTTGGTTTAATACTCAGTTTAATTTATTTATTTATCTTTTATCTACCTTGGATCTATGGTAGATGACAGGAAATTCTTGTAGTTCTTTTTTTGCTCTGTTTTTTGTTTAGAGAAAGAAAAATCTATGCTAATTAAAAAATCTATACTCTGTTTACAGAAACAAAAATCTAATTGGCCTTATCTTTAGATGTATCCTGATACTTGATCAAGATCAATTTATGTTGTATGTACTCAAATTGAAGATCAATCTATGTTGTGTTGTATGTACTCAATTTAATCAAATACTTTTTGTTTGTTTTAAAAAAAAATGATAGAAATTGAAAACATTTTTTTGTGGATTGTAAACACCTGTTGAGTGTAATTAATTGTTTTATTGTTCATGATTTTTTAATTTTTGTGGATTGTAAACATTTGTTGAGTGTAATTAATTGTTTACTAATTATTTATGATTTGCTGTTATGTTTTCTCCTTTATTTAATTTATTTGTAATTTTAAATATTTTCTTGTATATAGAGATGGATCAGAATATCAATGATTTTGATGATGAGAATAACGATGAGCTTGAATTATACATAGTGTTGCAAGCAGTAATGCAAGAACTACATGCCTTATGCGCCGTAGCTTTTGTTGTCATTGAGGTTGTCTTGAAGAGGTATTTATCTAAGTATCGTCATAACCTTATTAGAGGGCCCAATCGATTGCAAAAACAAATGGACCATATTAACAGTTTAGTGAGAGAAAGTGACATAACATGTGTTGAACAACCCCGTATGGATCGGCATTCTTCTATGACCTTGTGCAATATGGTTCATATAATAGGCGGGTTAGGGCATTCAAAATATGTCTCTTTAAAAGAGAAGATGGCCTTCTTCCTCTTCATCTTGGCACAACACTTGAAAATACGAAATGTTAAGTTCAATTTCTATAGGTCTGGAGAGACTGTTAGTAGATATTTCAATGATGTCTTAAAGGTTGTATTCCGTATGCAAGCCAATTTACTTGTCACACTGTAGACACTCCATTTTTGACGGCCCTTCAAGACTTGGATGTTCTTGCAGGTACATCCGATGATGAGTCTGTTTGCTCACCGAGCGCTCGAAGTCCTCAGCGGAACGCCACAACTTTGAGCCTTTCAAACCCTGCATCTTTTTTGTCTCATTTTTGGATTATGCCTTGGTCTTTCCATCTTGCAATCTCTAGTGGCCTGTCAACCATCCCTGGAGGCTGTCGACCATCATTTCTTGTCTGCCGACCATTACTGTGCCTTGCCGACCACCACTGATGGCCGGCCAGCCACTAGTGTTTTCTGCAAATATTTTATGCCAACTGCTTGCACAGAAGCTTGCATCTATCCACACGTGGAGAGCTGGATCTCTTTGTATAGATTTCATGTTTTCTATATATAGGGACCCCCTCTCTCATGTTTTGGGGTTAGAAAATTTTAGACTCAAATTTTCCTCTCTTTCTACAACTCTCTTTGTCTCTACAAATTTTCTACACTTTTGCCTACAATTCCTACACTCTTGCATGTACACCCTTAACCAAATCCTCTCATCTCTGAGCTAAGGTGTTCTTGCGCTTGGTTTGAGCTCTAGAAGGTGGTATTTGCTTGGAATTGTTACTTGAAATCACTCTTCTCTTCAAGAGGTATAATACTAGCTTTGTAGGCTTGCTTTACATACTTGTATTCCTATCTTTTTTTTACTGTTTTTGAGTTGTTTTTGGGCTATAAAAACTCTGTTAAAGTGGACTAAAATTTGTGGTTTGAAGCCATTTGAAGGTAGAGTTTGATTCACATTTCTTTGTACCTTGTTTATAAGGCTTTCCCACTTGTGTTTCCCACTTTCAAACTATCTTTTTTCAAGCTTTTAACCACTAAATTTCAGAGCTTTTTTAGTGATGAAAATCAGGTTTTGAAGTCCAAATTTGGAGGGGTTAGCCTCCCGTCATTGTGTCTTGTTTGCTAGCCTAGTTGGTATAATACGTTAGCTTAATTTTCTAGCTTATGGTAGCTTCATTCCAGCATATTTTAGGCTTTATTTTGGACTGCTTTAACTCTGTTTTGGGTTGGTTGTTGCATTTGAGTCTTATATTGCATAGTTGTAGTGTAATAGTCCTTACAAGCTTTGTGTTTTAGGCATTTAGACACCACTTATTTGAGTTGATTACATGTTTTTGGTGCTTTTCACACTTAATTTCAGTACTAATCATCTCTGCAACCTCCCTCCTTTCTTGGTTTTTCTTTTTGCTTTGAAATTGGTTTCAAGTCACTTGTTTGCCTAAGTGTAAAATTGAGGTTTCATACTTAATGGTTTAATCCCTTAGGGGATTCATTACCAACGGTATGATTCTTCTTTCATACCCAAAACAACTTGTGTTTTGAGCTCTCTTTCCATTAGAGGATTTTACTTCACCCTTTGTACTTAATTGGATTAAAGAATGGTTGGTAAGTTAAAAAGAGTAATTAAAACTTGGGACTAAAAGATGAACAAGATAATAACTTAGTATGTTCAATCGGACGTTAATTGAACACATGGAACTTGGACCATTTCATACTTGCTAGTGATGAAATGATCCAAGTCTCCAAGGTTAACTTCTTCCCTTGATTTCTTATGAAAGGGAGGAGGTTTGTGTCTCATTTAGCATTTATTGAACTTGCACATCTTGAATCACAAGCCATCATGCAATGAAATTGCTTGAGTTTGTGGCTTGTGGCTTAAGTTCACATTTCTTTGGATTTGTACATGATAGGAGAGGTGAGTTGTGCAAACAATCTGTGGGAATACCCTCATTTTGCTTTGTTTGTCCTCTGTTACAAGAAGATGAACCAGTGCATCAGTGGCCGGCAGACCACTATCCATGGTTGGCAGGTGGCCGGCAGTGCACCATTGATGGCCGATAGGTGGCCGGCAAGCTTTACCAGTGGTCGGTTGGCCACTGATGCAAACCTCAACAAAATGTTGGTAAGGTGCAGCAAAATTGTTCTAGAAGTGTTCAATTGTGCAAACAAAGGCTTTCGAGAGCGAAACGATGGTCTTTTCGGTGGAAACCGAGCATGCTCATGCACATTTTTCACTTCCCGAGGCGGAACAGCAATTAGCTTAGTTTAGTTACCTAGTTAAATTATTAGTTGCAATTGTTTTGTAATTATGTAATTAGTTGGTTAACTAATTAGTTCATTTGTTGTTGTAACAATTAGTTAATTAGTTTAGTTGTTTATTCGGTTTGTAATAATTAGCTTAATTAGCTTTAATTAGCTTAGCTTAGTTAGCTAGTTAGCTTTATTCATTCGGACTCTCCTTCGTGAGAGCGAAATGTAATAATGTGTATGTCTTCCAACCCCATGTCTTTCTCCCTTTTACTTAACCGCTTTTGATGGTTAGTTTAGGAGCATCACGTTTCAATTAGCATACCTTATGCTTGCATCCATTCATCCCATATTGCATGCACCGAGGCTCGGCGCATCATTCAAACCGCATTATCATTTCAAATACTTCGTTGAATACATGCTTGAAAAGCATGTCTTGAATTAATATTTATATGCCATATTAGTAGCCGAGCCTAGTAATTGTATATTGCATGTGTTGCATTAGACATCTTACATAGTTAGAAATCATGCATATTTTTCTAACTCATATCTTTTTAACTTGGAGTACTAGGTGAGTTTTTAGTGCTTTAGCATACTTGCATGAGTGTAAGTGATTGCTTTGACTAGCATACTTACCATGAAGCTAAATGCTTACTTGCTAAACTGTTTGAATGCCTGTGGATAAAGGCTTGTTGCTTGAATTGGAATGATTCAATAAATATATATTTTAAGCCCACTTTGTTGAGTGGCAAATTCACAAACTTTAAGCCCACTTGAGGTGGCAAATTCAAATCCTTTTTCGCAAAACAAACATGAAATTGAATTGTTCCAATTTGGGCAAACTAGTCTGTACTTGCTTGTACGTATCACATAGTAATGCTAGCCTAATAAATCGAAACAAGAGCACATAATGTTAATCATATTATTTTATTTTAATGATGTCTAAAATATTATTTATAACAATTTAGATTTTTTTAATATACATATTATTTGACACAAAATATTATCTTTTTAAAATATATATATTTGTTAAATATTATTTAAATAAAAATATTTTTGAAAACTTTACTATTCACTTTTTGAAAATTTAAGCTGATCACTATTCACTTTTTGACAAAATTAAAATTGATTAATTATATTATTTTGACAAAAATGATTGATTTGTTGTATTATCTTGACAAATATGATATTAATGAGTTGTCTTCTTTTGACAAAAGGGATATATCCAAATGTAGTGGTAGGATATATTTAGTTTAAAATCTCTACAACATATACAACATTTTAAAAATGGCATATATTTTCAGATCCATCATAAATATTATTAAAGAGATTTTTCTGTATACAAATATTTGATTAGAACATTATATATATAATGCATATAATATAAATAGAATACATCACATGCGCTATTAAACTTTTTACACTACATTGACTATGTCATATTACACTACACTACATTAATTATATCATATTATAATCAAATAAGAAGAAAAAGATGGAGTTATATATATATATATATATATTATAAACCAGATGGAGCAAATCATTTGTTTGTTTGAAAGTTGTGAACTTTGTATTAAATTGTCTACAAAAACGGTGGTTCCATGTTTGAAAAAAATAAAAAAGGAAAAGAAAAAATTAGTCATACTTTTATCTTTTTAATTATTAACATTTGCTGACTATTTAAAATCAATGAGCGTGCTTATGTAAGCCATGACGTTAGGAGCGTACTTATGTAAACCATGACGTCAACAAGGAGCGTCCTAACGGGTATATTTTTGTGTATAAATAGAAGTGTTATGTGTGGAGAAAAATCAAGAACTTGAAAAGAAAATTTTCTGTGAGTTCCAAAATTCTGAGTATATTGTATTCTACTCTTTCACTTTCAGATCTAAGTCTAGCCTTTGTTCTTACACTTTCATATCTACTCTTTGTGAGAGAATTATTGTAAAAGATGGTTTAAGTACCACTTATTTTTATTCATTATTTTTGTGAGAGATTTTGTAAGGGTGAGACATTTATTGTTGAGTGAGGCTCAATAGATAAGAGTAAGTCCTGTGCCAAATCTACAAGTTTGGTGGTGTATTTATTCAATTGATAGTAAAGAAATTCTCAAGGAGGTTCCTTGGAGAGTGGACGTAGGCCTGGCGTGCCGAACCACTATAAATCTCAGTGTTTGATTTTTTCTCCCTATCTCTCTTATTTATATATTGATAATTATTATTCTGTTTTTTTTATTTGTTAAAATTCTGAATATTGTGTTAATTTTAATATTATAAAATTTTTAGTAACCCAATTCACCCCCCCTCTTGGGTTGCCTATCTGGGATAACAATTGGTATCAGAGCCTAGACTCTCATTTCTGTGACTTAACCGTCTTAGAATAGATCATGGCAACCCCTAGTTATTCCTTACCCGAGGGACAAGCATCTAATAGACCACCACTATTTAGCGGCATAAATTTTAACTATTGGAAAACTAGGATGACCATACATGTTCAATCTAATGATTATGAATGCTGAAAAATTATTTGCAATGGTCCAAAAATTCCTACCAAAACCGTAAATGGACTTAGGGTACCAAAACCTGAAGATGAGTGGGATGAGTCAGATGCTAGAATGGCCCAAATTAATGTTAAAGCTACAAACATGTTGTACTGTGCTTTAGATACTAACAAGTTTAACAGAATTTCCACATGTAAAACCGCAAAAAAAATTTGGGACAAGCTTATAGTGACTCATGAGGGAACCGAACAAGTTAAAGAATCTATAGTTAGTTTGCTAGTCTATAATTATAAACTCTTTAAAATGAAGCCTGATGAAACTATTCCTCAAATTTTTATTCGCTTTACTGATATTATTAATGGTTTAACTTCTCTTGGAAAAATATATACTAATGTTGAAATTTTAAGAAAAGTGCTTAGGTCATTGCCAAAAATTTGGGAGACAAAAGTCATTGCCATTACCGAAGCCAAGGATTTATCAAAGCTAAGTCTAGATGAGTTAATAGGATCTCTCTTAACTCATGAGCTCATAATGCAAGAAGGAAAGGAAGAGGAGGACAACAATAAGAAGAAAGGAATAGCCTTCAAATCCACCTCAAAATATCAAGAGGATAAGGAAGATGATACAGATGAGGATGAGGAAATGACATTCATCACTAGAAAGTTCCAAAGGTTTGTGAGAAAGAAACAAGGCGTACGAAATTTTTTCAGGAAAGACTTCAACAATAGGGATTTTCAAAGATGAGAAAATTACAAAAAATCTGAAGTAACCTGCTACGAATGCAACAAACCTAGACACTACAAATTAGAATGTCCAGAACTTAAGAAAAAATTCAAAAAGGACAAGAAGAAAGCTATGGTTGCAGCATAGGGAGAAGATAGTAATGAAAGCGACACAGAAACTAAAGTTTGCAAAAATGAGGTTGCTAACCTATGCTTAATGGCACTTGGAAACGAAAATGAGGTAAATGACGAATTCTTTACATTTGATGAATTACAATTAGCTTTTGATGAATTACATGCTGAATTTAAGAAACTTAGTTTGAAAAGTAATTGTCAAAAGAAAGTAATTTCAAATTTATCAAAAGAAAATGAATCATTGATTTCCAAGATAAATGTTTTAGAAAATGAAGCCTTGAAAATGAAAAAGGAAAATGAGATTTTAACTCGAAAAGAGTCTTTAATTTCTAAAAAATATTTAGTTGTATTGCAAAAAGAAAACGAGTCTTTAAAAAATGAGCAAATTATTTTGAAATAAAATATTGAAGACTTGAAAAATACTCTTTTAAAATTCACTCAAGGTAAATAAACTTTAGATAAAATTCTTAAAAATCAAAATCATACTTTTGGTAGAGCCGAAATTGGATATAAACCTTTTTCAAAAAGTAAAAACTGTCAAAAATGGCTTTGTGTATGCATCTTCTAATCACTCTCATCTCACATGTCATTTTTGTGGTACAAAAGGTCATATTTTACCTTCATGTCCTGTTAAAAGAAATCATTTTGTTAAAATAAAAAAGATGTGGGTCCCTAAGGACATTTCAAGAGTATCAAATTCGAACTTTTATGAACCCAAGAAAAAGTGGGTACCAATAGAAAAATCAAATTTTTGTAGGTATGTTTCAAGACAAAATCCAGTAACGATAGATGGTATCTTGACAGTGCATGTTCGAGGCACATGACTGGAAATAAAGCTATATTCGCCACACTTCAACCAAAGGATGGCGATTATGTGACTTTTGGCAACAATAGCAAGGATAAAATCATTGGTGTAAGAAGTATTAGTAAAAATCCCTCTCCTATTATTGAAAATGTTTTATTTGTTGAAGGTTTAAAACATAACTTGCTTAGTATTAGTCAATTATGTGATAAAGGTTATAGAGTTATTTTTGAGAAAACTTATTGCACTATTGAAAACACCCTAGAAAATAAAACTTTATTTGTAGGTTATAGACATGAGAATGTATATGTGTTTGATTTACATGATTTATCTTCTCATTTTAACATTAAATGTTTATCTGCTATAAATGATAATGGTTGGCTTTAGCATAGAAGATTAGGACATGCTCATTTTGATTTAATTTCCAAACTTTCAAAAAATGAGCTAGTTATAGGTTTACCAAAAATTGTTTTTGAAAAATATAAACTTTGTGATGTATGTCAATTTGGAAAACAAACTAGAATTTCTTTTACCAAAAATATCGTTTCAACTACTAGACCGCTTCAACTCTTGCATATTGATCTATTCGGACCATCTAGAACATTAAGTTTAGAAGGAAAATCTTATGCCCTTGTTTGTCTTGATGATTATACTAGATATACATGGGTATTATTTTTAGTACACAAAAATGAAGCTTTTTTATAATTTCTCAAAACTTTGTAAAAGAATTCAAAATGAGAAAAATCTTAATATTTGTAGTATTAGAAGTGACCATGGTAGAGAATTTGAAAATGATGATTTTATTATATTTTGTGATGACTTAGGAATAGATCATAATTTCTCAGCCCCTAAGACTCCTCAACAAAACGGTGTGGTTGAAAGAAAAAATAGAACTCTTGAAGAAATGGCCCGTACTATGCTTTGTGAAAATAATTTGCCTAAATATTTTTGGGCGGAAGCTGTTAACACTGCATGCTATGTTATAAACCGTGCCATGATTAGACCTATTCTTAAGAAAACCCCTTTATGAACTTTGGAAAGGTAGAAAACCTAATATTAGTCACTTGCGTGCTTTTGGTTGTAAATGTTTTGTATTAAATAATAATAAAGATAACATAGGAAAATTTGATGCTAAATCGGATGAAGCTAAATTTCTTGGTTATTCTATGTCCAGTAAAGCTTATAGAGTATTCAATAAAAGAACTCTACTTGTTGAAGAATCCATGCATGTTGTTTTTGATGAATCTAATGACATTATTTCTAAGAATCTTGTAAGTAATGATATTGTAGAAAATCAGCCAAGCACGGAGAGCATTTACAAAAATAAAAATGAAGAAAATCTATTATGCGAACATGAAGAAGAAATAACAATGGAGAAACGTCAAGAAATATATGCTCTTCCAGAAAGTGACTCAAATCTACCAAAAGAATGGAAGTATGCTCATGGCCACCCCAAAGACCTCATCATAGGTGATGCGGCAGAAGGTATAAAAACTCGTTCCTCTGTTAAAAATATTTGTGATAACTTAGCGTTTGTTTCACAAATTGAACCAAAATCATTTTTAGAAGCTGAAAATGATGAAAATTGGATTTTAGCAATGCAAAAAGAATTAAATCAATTCGAAAGAAAAATGAAGTTTGGTTTTTGACCCCTCGACCTAAGTATCATCCCGTTATTAATACAAAATGGGTTTTTTCGAAATAAAATGGATGAATCTGGAGTTGTTACTAGAAATAAAACTAGATTAGTAGCTCAAAGTTATAATCAAGAAGAGGGCATTGATTTTGATGAAACTTTTGCACCAGTTGCTAAACTTGAAGCTATTAGAATATTACTTGCTTTTGCGTGTTTTAAAGATTTTAAAATATATCAAATGGATGTTAAAAGTGCTTTTTTAAATGGGTACATTTCGGAGGAAGTCTATATTGAACAACCTCCCGGTTTTGAAAATCATAAATACCCAGATCATGTTTTTAAACTTTCAAAAGTTTTATATGGCTTGAAACAAGCTCTTAGAGCATGATATGAAAGATTGAGTAATTTTCTACTTGACAAAGATTTTTGTAGAGGAAAAATTGATGTAACACTTTTTATAAAGATCAAAAATGAAGATATGCTAATTGTTCAAATTTATGTTGATGACATCATTTTTGGTGCTACTAATGAAAATTTGTGCAAATAGTTTGCTAAATATATGCAGGGTGAATTTGAAATGAGTATGATGGGGGAGTTAAATTACTTCCTTGGTCTACAAATTAAACAAACTACTGATGAGATCCATTTAAATAAAACGAAATATATCAAAGATCTACTCAAAAAGTTTGAAATGGAATCATCAAAGCTTGCACCAACTCCAATGAGCACATCAATAAAAATCGACAAAGATGAGCAAGGTAAACCTGTAGATGAAAAGAAATATCGAGGTATGATTGGTTCTTTACTCTATCTTACTACAAGTAGGCTCGACATAATGTTTAGTGTTTGTATGTGTGCATGTTTTCAATCCGCACCAAAAGAGTCACACATCACCGCAGTCAAACATTTTTCAGATATCTTGTCGGCACTCCAAATTTGGGATTATGGTATCCTGAGAGAACCACCTTTGAACTTTTTGGTTACTCAGATGCCGACTTTGAGGGATGTAGACTTGACCGAAAAAGCACTAGTGGCACTTGTCATTTTCTTGGACGCTCTCTCACTTCTTGGTTTTGCAAAAAACAAAATTTAGTGGCTTTGTCAACTGCTGAAGTAGAATACATTGCCGCCGCTGGGTGTTGTGCACAATTGCTTTGGATGAAACAACAACTTTCAAGATTTTGGACTTTACTATGATCATATTCCTATAAAATGTGATAACACAAGTGCCATTAACCTTTCAAAAAATCCTATTCAGCACTCACGCACTAAACACATTGAAATAAGGCATCATTTTCTAAGAGATCATGTACTCAAAGGTGACATTGAACTCGAATTTGTGCCTACAAATCATTAATTAACTGACATTTTTAGCAAGCCTCTAAATGAAGAATAATTTTGTTATATTAGAACTGAACTTAGTATGATGAATACTCCAATATAATGTTTATAATAAAAAAAATATAAATAATTTATTATTAATAATAATAATAAATAATTAAATAAAATAACTATAGTAATAATAATCCGTTACTCTCTCTTTTTCTCTTTCTCTTGGTCTCTCGCTCTCCCCTTCTTCCTCACATCCTCAGCTGACTCCATCTTCATGCTCACCATCGTCTACAACCAGCTTCACCATCCACAAAATCATCCATCACTTTCATCACTACCATCATCCACCCAAATCCCTCACTAATCCCCCGAATTCCATCACTTCTCTACCCAAAATCCGCATAACCATCTTTACCGATCCATCAAGTTCCATCACCAATCCATCAAGTTCCATGACTGATATATCAAGATCCGTGACTGATTCATCAAGATCCATTGTCGATCTACACAAATTCGTCACTAATCTACCCAATCTTCTCCATTTCTTCCAATCAACAAGGTCATCATCGATCATCACCGATCAACGTGTTAAAATTCTTGTTGCACTGTGTTATATTTTTTTAGTTGTTGTATGTGCTCCAAATTCTCTTGGATTTAATAATGGTTGTTTCTACCTTGTCTGAAAAAATTATTTTTATTTTTATTTTCTCCTTTTATACTAGTGCACTTGGTGTAGTTGTTTATGGCCGGATCTTAATGGCCCTTGGTATTATAGATTGGTGATTTGTTTCTTTAAATTTATGTAATTTTTAGTGCATTAATTTAGAGGGAGACTCATATATTTTGATATCAACAATTATTATAAAAATATATATAAAAAAGGGACGTGTGTATATTATGTGCATAATTCTAGGGGGAGTATATATACATTTTTTTTCTTCCTTATCTACAATACTCCTTATCTGCATCAACAAACATTTTTTTTGTGCAAAGACAGAATTAAAAAAAATATAAATAAATAAATAAAAAGGAAGACATGCTTGCAATTTTATTTCAGAAGAAGAAAATATTATTCGATTACGTGTAAATTTTCAGAAGGCTTCACAGATTTTTTCCGTTTCACTTCTCTCAACAATTTTTCATGAGCCTCTTTTACATACTTCTCTCTATTTTCGACTTCTGTGAGTCTCGACATTATAACTGTTGCGTAATATTACACCGCATTTTTCAACTGTGCATTTTTCCTTTTTAGCTCTTTCTTTTCCTTACACATATTAACCAGTTGTTGTTTTAACAAGCACATCTCATCTCTCCATTGTTGATTTTCTTGTACTCTTGCTTGTAATCATCGCGCCATATTGGAAACTGCAGTCATGGCCTGTGTACTAAGAGTCATAGTGTTATTAATAGCATTGATATCATTTCGATTACCAATAACACTAGAACCCTCATTTACAGGCATAACATGTGCCTGCACCACTGGTACTCTCTCATTTGCCTGCATTACAGGCACCTCATACAGGTCCGACTCATTGATAGATAAGGTAATGAATGACATTATTACAAAAGAAGGTAAAATAAATTTTTCTCTCTAACACTTGATGATTTCGTATCTTTGCCTATCATCTGTGTCACTTTTTATACACTCCATCGATCCAATACTCGATGCATATCTGCTCAAATCTTTTGTTTGTCAACATTTTGTACGCTTAGATGCTCCAAAATCCCCACAACAATTCCGATAAGACAGAAGGCCCATTATTTTATTTTTGACCGCTCAGATTATTTTATCGAATGTGTTTGTTTCATCTCTTCATCTTTATTTTGATGATGTCAAAGGGGGAGAAAAAAAATATGATTTTGCTTTTGAAAATTATATGTTGCAGGGTTGTCAAATATTTTGTTAATTTTATTTTGTATCAAATCCATACAAATATTGTCATCATAAAAAATGGGGAGATTGTTAATCATATTATTTAATTTTGATGATGTCTAAAATATTATTTGTAATGATTAATTATATTATTTTGACAAAAATGATTGATTGGTTGTATTATTTTGACAAATTTGATATTTATGGGTTGTCTTATTTTGACAAAATTAATATGGAGTGGTAAAATATTTAGTATAAAATCTTTACAACATATACAATATTTTAAAGAGGATATATATTTTCAGATCCATCATAAATATTAATTATAGAGATTTTTCTGTATGCAAAATTTCGATTAGAACTTATATAACATTATATGCAGAATACATCACGTGCGCTATTAAATTTTTTTACATTACATTGATTATATTATATTATAATCAAACAAGAAGAAAAAGATGGAGTTATATATATATATATATTATAAACCAGATGGAGCAAATCATTTGTTTGTTTGAAAGTTGTGAACTTTGTATTAAATTGTCTACAAAAATGGTGGTTCCATGTTTGAAAAAAATAAAAAAGGAAAAGAAAAAATTAGTCATACTTTTATCTTTTTAATTATTAACATTTGCTGACTATTTAAAATCAATGAGAGTGCTTATGTAAGCCATGACGTCAGTAAGGAGTGTCCTAACGGGTATATTTTTGTGTATAAATAGAAGTATTATGTGTGGAGAAAAATTAAGAATTTGAAGAGAAAATTTTTCGTGAGCTCCAAAATTTTGAATATATTGTATTCTGCTCTTTCACTTTCAGATCTAAGTCTAGCCTTTACTCTTACACTTTCATATCTACTATTTGTGAGAGAATTATTGTAAAAGATGGTTTAAGTACCACTTATTTTTATTCATTATTTTTGTGAGAGATTTTGTAAGGGTGAGACATTTATTATTGAGTGAGGCTCAATAGATAAGAGTAAGTCATGTGCCAAATCCACAAGCTTGGTGGTGTTTTTATTTAATTGATAGTAAAGAAATTCTCAATGAGGTTCCTTGGGGAGTGGACGTAGGTCTGGCGTACCGAACCACTATAAATCTCAGTGTTTGATTTTCTCTCCCTATCTCTCTTACTTTTATATTGATAATTATTATTTTGTTTTTTTTTATTTGTTAAAATTCTGAATATCGTGTTAATTTTAATATTATAAAATTTTTAATAACCCAATTCACTCCCCTTCTTGGGTTGCCTACCTGGGATAACATATAATATACATAAAAAATCATATCATGATTAGTAGAGGCTGAACTTTGATCAGGCAAGTGGGGATGCTCAATTCATGATCTTCCCCTCTCGTACCTATGTTCCTGAGCCGAGACAACTTTGGTGATGATGGACATGTGGCCTTTGGCACAAGTCCTAGGTTTCCTAAATTTTTTCAAAAATAAAATATTTAGGTGGCGACTCTGTATCTAGCAAAGCAGTCCAATTTGGTATTTTTAATTCTAAAATCGATTTTCTAAAAGATTTACCGGATTTGGACTCTTTGATATTTATCAATTTCACATTGCACTTGTGAGATTAGGTTTAGAACCGCGGGAGTCCGAACTATAGGGCTTTCTTTCAACCTTCCGAAAGAGGGCACAAAAAAGGCGAGCTATACACACCAAATCCTACAATTGAAGCAAGCACCAATCCAAGTTGGAATTGCTTCCAGGTAATGGATTTTGTAAAAATTTGGTAACATTGCATTACTTTTTTTTTTTATATATTTCTTTTATTAAATCTTTTTTACCCAAAAAAAAAAATTCATAACTATTATAATGTCTATTCAATTGGCTTGTTTAAAATTGTCTTGGAGCATCGATGGCACCTATATTAAAGTTCGTGTACCTATGGTTCATCAAGCAAGATATAGGACAAAAAAAGGAGAGATTGTTACTAATGTTTTAGGAGTTTGCTCCCAAGACATGAATTTCATATATGTGTTGCTGAGGTGGGAAGGGTTAGTGGCCGACTCTAGGGTTTTGAGAGATGCAATCGATCGACCCAATGGATTAAGGATCCCAAATGGTAATACAAAAGTACTTAATTTTTCTTAAATTCATGAATAATAATTTAATCTAATGCATAACATTCTACGCACATGTTACTATTACCTAGTGGATGCGGGGTATACGAATGGGAAAGGATTCCTAGCACTTTACCGTGGTTAGCGATACCATTTGTCTATTTGGAGAGAATAAGCAACTCCAAATAATTACCAAAAATATTTTAACATGAAACATGCATCAGCCAGGAATATCATAGAAAGGTGTTTTGGAATGTTGAAAATGAGATGGGCTATACTTCTCAATGCATCATACTATTCCATTAGAACCCCAAATCGAATTATCACACACTACTACAAAAATAGTTAAAGATCACACTTTGATAAAAAAAAGATCTCATTTTTATTGGAAGTGTGATAAAAAAAATTAGATTGATATTTTAATCACACTTAATTTGATTGAGTGTGATAATATTTATTTTTTATGTCACTTTTCAATTAAGTGTGATTATATATATATTTTTTTAATCACACCTTCTAATTAAAGTGTGATTATATATACACTACTACTTTTTAATCACACTTTTTAAACAAGTGGCTGGCTAATGGAGGGGCTAGATAAAGATAGCTTAGTGTTTCTACTTTGCTTTGTTGTTAAACCATTTAAATTTGTGATGTATCATTGCTATGTACTTTTATGAATAATTGACATTGTGGATGTTGAATTATATTTGCAATGGTTGGTATTATGATATATATGTTTGTGAGTTATTTATATTTTATGGTAATGCGTACGAAATGTTCAATTATTACTGTAGGCATAGATAATGGGGTATCCAGTTCTCATAAGAAAAAGAATGATAAGGTTGATTCATCAAAATTCAGCCTTGTTGTTCATTGTCAGTGATGGAATAAAAGTTTACAATTCTTTCAAAGGCAGGCTATCTTATGAAACTGGAGAATAAAATGGCAAAGTTGTTAACTGGGACAGATTTACGTGGCTCTCCCCATATCTAATCAAAGATTAAAATATGGAAAAAAAAATTACGATTTTGTGTCTGGTATGCTTGTTACTAGTGGGTTTGGATGGAATGACACTGAAAAAAGAATTGACGTGGAGAGTGATAGTGTATGTGAGGCATATGTTCGGGTAAAGTTATCTCATTTTAGTTATTAATATTTGCAATGCTTGGTATTATAAACCAATTTGTCAGATCATAACAAAAATTTGCTACATATTTACGTACTATTGTATATGTATTTTAACCTTATGTTGAAGAAATTAATTGGGATTAGTTGGTTATTGTAGAGGGACAACAATGTAAAACACCTTAGGAACAAAACTTTCTGACATTTCGATGAATGGATTCAAATATTTGGCAAAGATCGAGCTACATGAGAGTTTGCTGAAGGCCCTGTTGATGCAGTTGAGGCTATGAATGTTGAGGAAGATGTGGGATGTGTTGTTGCATGGCCTCGCAGATAATGACACTTTTCTGGAGCAAATAGGATTAAATAGTCAGACCGGTGAAGCAGTGGACTATTCAAACTTAGCAACTCAACGGCCTTCTGATAGTTCTGCTAAAAAGAAAGACAAGAAAGACCTAAAGCCAATGATGAAGTAGTTGAAGGGCTAACCATGTTTGTTGACAAGTTGGTGGATGTCTTGGGAACAACCAATGATAAGTTAGAATTCGTTGGAAAAGGACGGGGTATTCACATGATTTTGCATCTAAACGGGCATTACTAAACGATGAACTTACGAAGTTGCCAATTACTGTACATGAAAGGTTAGATGCTTGTGAAATCATATCCCACGATGTCCAAAAGCTTGACATGTTCTTCAGCTTGACACATGATAATAGGCTAAGGTGAGTGAAGAGGTTGCTAAGTAGGCATGCTCCATAATAAACTTGTTGCATTTCATGGGAGTACTTTCTTTTTGGGCATGATTTGATATGCATGGTAGGGAATACTTTTTGTTAAGTCTATTATAAACTTGTTGATAGACTTAATTATAGCTTCTTTTGTGTACAAGCACCCGTATTTTGTTTACTATAATTGTGATGCTTTTTATATATTTGGTTATGTGTTCAATGATAACTTTTATCTTACCGCTTTATTTTCATGAGGAGATTTGACTAACATGTTGTTTGTATTATGTTGTTCTATTTCTCAATAAATAAATAAGAATAAAAAGTTAACTTTATTGTATTTCTGACATGAAGTTCCTACATTTGTGCAGGTGTTGAGTTTGCTTTGAAGTTAAAAAAATTTCATATTTGGTGCATTCATGATATTAATTATATTTAGTAAAGTAGTCATAAAATTAAAAAAATCTCAACTACAAATTAAAATAAGTTTATGTAATTATTATTAATATTCTATTTATTAAATTTTTTAAAAGTTCTAGTAAAAAATTAAATAAAATTTATAATTCAAATTTAATATTCCTATTATTTAGTAAATAATTCAAAAGGGCAAAATAGTCTTTTGAGCATTTATCATTCTCCATAATATCCCAAACAAACATGCGATTTAATAGAATAGTCAAATCCAAATATCTAATCCCATGACTAAACAAACATAGGATACAAATCCAGTCCAACCAAATAGTCTAGGGACAATGTATTACAAGAAAACAGTCCGATGGATTACAATCCCTCATTATCTAGTCTGTCCAAACAAACATGCTCTCTGTGCAGACTATAAGAGGTGAATGATCTGAATATGTACGAGAAAAGTTTATGATTGCTCCTTCAAGAAAGACGGTTCTCCATTCCGCATTGCAGAGAGCGCGATCTAATCTTTCCATAGTATTAGCCATTTTTCTGCCTATTGTTGGACCAAGTAAATTTCGGCCTTGTGCAACTAATGTCCATAAGTCCATAGTAGTTAATGTTATCAAGAAATTTTCTGCATCGATAATTCTGGTTGTTTTGGGAGTAACTCTTCTGTCCCATGATATCATTGAGATTGCCTGCAATAAGCCAAGGCCAAACCATGGTGCTTGAAGAGTTTTCCATATCATTGTAGAGATTTTGACGTATGCCTGGATTTGGGCTGGCATAAACTGCAGCTAGTGCCCAATCCTCATAATCCTCTGTTTTCATAGCAGCTTGAATGACTTGGGAGTTGGGAATATGTGCACTAACATGGACTTACGTAGGATTTTTTTATCATTGGAAGAATATGAGATCAAAAATAAAAAAATAAAAAAGGAAAGAAAATAATAATAATAATAATAATAATAATAATAATGATAATAAAGTACAATTAATTACATCTATATACACTCTCTTCAATTATTTTCTTATGATTTAATTTATGAGTTAATTAACTAAAAATTTTGTTTACAAATGTTATGATAGTTTAGATTCTATCTAAAAAAATTTGAATCAATAAGTCTTATTTAGTAAAATTGAAAATATTATCAGTTTTTTCTAATTTTTAAAATTAAGAGCGTTATCAATTTTGTATACTCCCTCCGTCCCATAATATTAGTCCTTTTTAGGGAATTCAATTTTTTTTGATAGTACAATTATTGTACTTTAAAAAAGTTGATTTTCCAAAATTATCCTTTGATAGTACATTTTTTTGGGAATATCAATGTTATAATTGTACTTTTTATATTATTTATGAATTTAAAAGAACGGTAAAATAGGAAATTTATATTATTTTTGTACTTGATTTTTGAAGAGAGACTAATATTTTGGGACAATGAAAAATGGAATAAGGGACTAATATTATGGGACGGAGGGAGTAATAATGTTTTAGATAATTGTTTCACTATCTGATAAAAAAAAATAGAGTATGAGATTACACGTGTTTACCTTTTTACTTGTTGGTTTAATTCAACTATTTAAAAAAATCGAAAATATTATCAGTTTTTTTTAGTTTTAAAATTGAGAACATTATCAATTTTTTTATTTTTAAAGTTTTTTTATTTTTTTTATTTTTCCAGTTTTGCAAATCAATGTTCCATAATC
This sequence comes from Camellia sinensis, assembly GCF_004153795.1. Lineage (NCBI taxonomy): Eukaryota > Viridiplantae > Streptophyta > Magnoliopsida > Ericales > Theaceae > Camellia > Camellia sinensis. The sequence continues at coordinate 247,433 of NW_021025251.1, forward strand.
ATGCTCCTTTATAGACACAAAATTTTCAGTTTTGCACAAAAAAAATTCATTTTTTTCAATTTTTTTTTAAAAAAACATTATTTTTTTTGCACATATTTTTTAAATTTTTTTTTCATTTTAAAAGTTGATATTTTAAAATTTTAAAAATCAAAATAAATGTCAAATCATCACATTCTTTCATAGATAATCATAAATAATGAATAATTATTATTTGAAAGGTAATTTTGACTATTAAAATTTTAATAAAATTTAAAAAATTAAAAAATTTTAATTAAAATTTAATAAAGTATAAGTTTATAAATTAAAATTGGCGTGTAGATATCTTTAATTTATTGACCAACAATGGTAGATGGCCACAATTTTTGTGGCTATAATGGCTCAAAACTGTTAAAACGACGTCGTTTTGACATGTTTTACACGACGTCGTTTTGACAATTTTAAGCCATTATAACCATAAAAATTGTAACCCTCAAACATTTTCTTTTATTGATGCTCTCTTTTCATAAAAAATAAAATAAAATAAAATAAATCACAGACAATCACACACATTTTTTCCCCAAATAAAATGCTGCATTGCCAAAGGAATATAAATCCCGAGACATCGAACCTGTTGTCCCCAGTAGACAAACCGAGTAATTCTAGGTCGAAGAGACGGAAAATCGAGAGGAAAGCTACAGCCAAAGCGAAAACGAACGATGACGGACTACGACGAAGGAAGATACGAGGGCAATGGAGAAGAACTCGACAACTATGGTGGCTCTTCCCCTCCACCCAGAGGTAGCAGCCATGGCGATTACAGTGATTCCAAGTCTCAGGTATTCATTATCTCCAAACTCAAATCCTTCTCTTTTTTTTCTGTTCTTCTATTGACGAGATCGTATCAGATAGAAGAAGCATGAGTCTGAGACCTTGATTGTGATATTAGGGTTTCTATGAATTTAGGGTTTTTGTTCTTCATAGCTCTGTAATTTGGTTGTTTTGAAATTTCTTCCTGTACCTAGGAGAAAATCCACGTGATTTTAGGGTTTTGGATGAAATCGGGTTTTTTTTTTTTGTATATATCTATTTCGAGTTTGGTCTAAAAACCATCTCTTTCTGAACGATTTGCGTTGAGTCATGTTTGTAATCAACTTAGGGGATACTAGGTACTTGAGATTTGCGTTTCATAATTCCTGGTTGTAGCTAGCAGTAGTACCTAAAAATTGGTACTTGATGTTGAGTATTATCTAATTGTGCGTTGGATGCGTTTACTGAAAAAGATGGTATATATGTGTCATTGGCAGCACTCGCGAGACTGTGAAAGAGAGTCTTCAAAGAGCAGGGAGAAGGAAAGGGAGAAAGGGCGTGACAAGGATAGGGATAGGGATAGGGATAGTGGCAGGGACAGAGATAAAGATAGGGAAAGGGATAAGGAGAGGGATCGAGATAAATCTCGTGATCGTCATCACAGAGACCGAGACAGAGACAGAGACCGCTACAGGGAACGGAGCGAGAGGAGGGATAGGGGCAGAGATAGAGATGATGATGATTATCATCACCACACTCGGGACTATGAAAGGTAACATAAATGTAATGCTGTTTTGCAGTTTAAGTTTTCCCTTTTATTTTGTTTTAAGTTTATGTTTAGGTCCATGTTTGTACATTGCGGATAACTGATGAGCTTTAATTAGGTGACGTTTTCTCATAGTTGATATTCTAATACTAGCATTTTTTATTTGCAAGACTATGCACTGCTGTGTACATTTTATATAGCCAAAGCTTTATGCCATCTTTCTTGATGGTATTTTCTTTTGAGGCATTGATGAAATGTTGAATGGATTTTGCTTGTAGGCGGAGAGATTATGACAGGGACAGAGAGGACAGGCATAAACATAGTCCTCGATCTCGCTCCAGGGGTAGATCGGAGCATAGATCAAGATCGCGATCTCGTTCACGTTCAAAAAGGTAAGTGTTACCAATTATTCTTAAATCAATTTGCCATAGATTGCTCTTCAGTCTTGGTTTTTGATAAGATTTGAAGTTGTACCTCTGATATGCTGCACTGTTGTAAATATCGCTGTGGTATTCTTTTGTTGGATTGTATTAAAGCCTTAAGTTTTAAGTTTAAACTGCATATTTTATCAAATTAAGTAATAGTGTGCCTGTTTGAATGTATTACACTCAAGGTTTTAAAAAGTGGCCGCAACCGTTACGTAATGGTTTTGGCGGTTACTGTCACCCGTTACGGCCGCTTTTGCAGTGTGATTGAGATTCACAAGTGTGTCGGCCGTAGCGGTCGTAACAGTGCCGTAGCGGTCGTAACGGTGCCGTAACAGCCTGTTACGCACCGTTACGTAACAGTTCCAAACTGTTTCTTTCGAAAGAACACACAAAAAAAAAGCTGAAAATGGGGGAAGAGGGATAGAGAGAAAAGGGAAGATAAAGAGAGAAAATAGAGGAGCAAGAGATAGAGAGAGAGAGAGAGAGAAGAGGGAAGATGAAGAACATGTTATTGATTTGTTAAAACTGTAAGACTTATGCTATTCTATTCAGCTGCTATCATTAAACCATTTTATTTGTGTGTGTCTATTTATATATTGTTTGAAAATAATAATAATAATAAGTGTGGTCATTATCTATTTGGCTTGGTTAAAATATGTATATATATATATTTAGGTTCTTATTTATTCTCTTACTTTTGTCATTATTTATCTTATATATAATAGTTAGTGATTAATTTTTTGTAAAATATAAAGTCATTAATTATTAATTATTAAAATAAAATGTAAAAAACTCAGTTTATAATGATTTAAAAATATGAAATATATTGGATCATACTTAAAAATTTACAAAAATTGATCAATATTTATTAACCCAATAAATATGATCATGGAAAAAAAATATGCGTATCGGTAAGTTTTTTTCAAATTATGCAAAAAATAAAAAAATTCACGGTTCTGGTTACCGCAACCGTTACACTACGGTCTTTACACCCTGCAACCGCAACCGCAACCGCAACCGCGTCACCGCCACCGTTATAGCGACCACAACCGCTTTTCAGAACCTTGATTACACTGTTATTTGTGCAATGTAATGCGGAAGCTGCAGCATCTTTGATTATACTTACCAATTGTCATAAGATCCATGGCTGGATTTTGTTGTAGCTATCGCCAACTTATGCTTTTATGTTCCAAAAAAATTATTTTATTTATGTGGGGTGCGGAGCTTGATTCTTTACTGACAACTCTGACTCAAACTTTGTTACTTGTAGATCTTTTCCTGTAAGGTTTTAAATTAACAGTGTATACTTGCAGCAAAAGGATCAGTGGTTTCGACATGGCACCTCCTGCTTCTGCAATTTTAGCTGGTGCTGCGGCTGCAGCTGCTGCTGCTTCTGCTGCTGTTGCAGGTACATTTGTCATCGTATTTGGTTCACTTCTTGTATTTTCATAACTTTCGTTTTCTCTTTTGGTTTTCATATAGTGTGGAAAGGTCGTATCAAATTGCATGGTATCATTTTGGTAAGCCATGCTGGTTTGTTCTTTTATTTGCATGTGATTTAGAGCCGTGGTCCCTGGACATGCTGTATTGTTTTTCTTTTAATTGTTTACTCAGTAAATAATACTGAAACTGAGAGGTTTTTTTTTTTGGTTGTTTCTTGTGTTTGGTGTTTGTTTGTTGTTTCTCTGTCTTATCTTTTGTTGTAAGAAGGCAATGTCGAGCTACTAGCCCCACTGTGCTGACAATGGGCATGAGCCGACTTCTGTAGCTTTAGCATACAAGGAGGAACCAATGCACCAGTTTGATGGGTCTTGTCCGTCTTCGTCCAGCAACTATTGCCTGTTTTGGTAGTTTTACAAATATTTCCTCCAGTTTTGAATAAGTTGTATTATTCCTTCCATCTCTTTTGATAAATTTTACTACAGGTCCTAGGATTTATTAAATAATCGACTTCTTTACAACTGTGAGGGGAATTCTGTTGACTAGTATTACTCATAGTATATTAGAAGAGTAAGAGGATAATTCAGCTTTCGTTCTGCTATGTAATTCCTTTAGCCTTTGCAGGTCAGATCCCTGGGAACGCCCCAGCTATCCCTGGAATGTTTCCTAACATGTTTCCATTAGCGTCGGGGCAGGTAATTTTTTCCTATCCTGTGGAATAATTACTCGTGCATCTTTTGATTCACACTCACTTATATCTGTTTTCATTTTTTTTCCCCTTGTCTCTCTTTCTAAATTCTCCCCCTCCTTGTAGCAGTTTGGACCTCTTCCTGTTATGCCAGTCCAGGCAATGACTCAGCAGGTTGGCAGGATAAAGACATTTGTTCTCGCTAATTCTTCTGTTTCTTTGTATTTTATTCTGCAATGTTTTCTGTTTTGATACTTGACATTTTGCTTTAAATATCATAATGGCAGGCTACTAGACATGCTCGACGTGTGTACGTTGGTGGGCTTTCCCCCACTGCAAATGAACAGGTTTGTCTCTTTATCCATTAGCTCCGCTGCACCATCCATGTCTCTTATGTATTACATTCCAGATATCATAGTGTGCTATTACTCTGATGTTTTCAATTCTAGGTGTCTTTGTTTATTTTTACTAAAGTAATTTATACGAACCAAGCACTGACTTTTATAAATACCTGTATGGAACCAATCTTTTTTAATTTCTAATTTTCACTGTTTTTAAGGGGGAAAACAATTAATGAGAGACCTGTAGGTTTTTAAACTTTTAATGTTGTACAAGACTTTAGATTCGATTTTTGGATCTCTTTCAATTAAGGATCTTCCTGAGAACTGGAGGTGACGCAGCTCAATCTGATCAGGAGGGAAGGGGGCATTCGATGCTTTAAACTTGAGATTTGGATACAAAGAAATAAATGGCCAAAGAAAAAAGAATAGATATTTCTATTGAGGATATCCTGATATGCCCATATCTTAAGATATCGACTGGCTACCCTATTTCACACTAGCCGAAACGGATAGCGAAATAAAAATTGCTTTCAATTTTTATTGAATGTCCTGTTTAACTGTGGGAAATAAGGAATGGATCCTGTTTGATTGTTGTTTTTTGGGTTCCTTGTGATTGCTTAAAATGTGTTCAGCTTGGTAAATATTTACCTTTTATGCAGTCTGTGGCAACCTTTTTCAGCCATGTTATGTCTGCAATCGGCGGAAACACTGCTGGTCCAGGTTAGTCAATATGAGATTGCGTTTTTTATATATGACTAAAGTAAACTGTTTTTTGGCTGTGTAGATACTTATTCTTTCTATGATGTTCAGGTGATGCTGTTGTCAATGTTTATATAAACCATGAGAAGAAGTTTGCTTTTGTGGAGATGAGATCTGTTGAGGAAGCCAGTAATGCCATGGCCTTGGATGGCATTATATTTGAGGTACTTGAATGTTTATCCGACTCCACTAGCCTATGAGGGACCTTAGGTTTTGGTTGTTTACTTGCAATTTCCATTCTTTGGAAGTTCTTTCATATGCTTATTCTCCCCCCTTTCCGGGTTGTGTAAAAAAATCTGCATGTGTATTTTGGAGCTTTCTGTAAATGTTGTTAATACCATACTAGCTAGTGTACCCCAACCATTTTTGTTATTGGTACAGAATATACTGATATCTGTGCCTTTTGACGTGCCATTTCAGAATTATTGGGATAAGTAGTATTATCTATATCAACTTTAAAGGGAGTCTGATTTTTTCTTGGATTTTGATAAACTAATATTAAACTTCCAATTGATCTTGATGTTGAAAAGTGGTCATTGAACTCAGGCCAAGAATTTCACGTTTCTTAAGTTCTTTCTTTGAGGAATTCATGTTAAAGCAATGGAACCCCCTTTTCTTCCCTTTCCTTCTATGTTTTGGTATATATTTATCTTAGTAGCAGGAATCGCTGAAGTTGCTCATGAATCAGCCAAAGAAGCGCTATTCTGTGCTTCTGAGGAAGATTCAGAGAAGAATCGCGAGTCTAATGCTAGAGAAACGTGAATCTGAGAAGAGAAGGAACTTATCTAGAACTGTCATCCTCACTCTCGACCTCAATTTCTCTGTCGGTCGTCTCTCTCGCTCTCTCTCGATCGATCTCATCGTCTCTCTCTCTCTCTCGATTATCTCATTGTCTCTCTCGGTCGATCTTGTCTCCTATCTCTCTCTCGATCTCCTCTCCTCCCCTCTCCTTTGGAGATCGATTTGATCGATCTCCTCCTCCTCTCTCTCTCTCTCTCTCTCCTTTTCTTGTATTCCATTCATCTATCTTCTTCTTCTCCTCTCCCTCTCTCTTCTTTTATTTTATTTTTGTTAGAAAATAAATAAAACAAATAATTTTTAACAAAAACATTTTAAAATAAATAGATAAAAAAATAATATAAATATTTAGAATAAATATTTTAGAATAAATGAAAATAATCTAATAAAAGTATATAATTATAATATTTTAACATATGATTATTTATTTATTTATTTATTTTTAAATTTATAACATATATTTTCATTATCATTAGAGAAAAAAAAAATATAATCTCACAATATATTTTTATATATTATATTATTTAATCTATATACAAGCGTTCCCTACCAATGATTCTTGGAATGTCTACGATTCTCCAGCCCCGCTTCGTGCAACTAAGATATTTATCAAGTATTTGGATTTATAGAAGTTTTTAAATAAAATAAAGAAAAAGTAACACTCCTATATATATTAGTTACTTATTAGCCATGTTTCATCAAATTTTATAAAATATACCGCTTGTCCTTTTTAAAACATATCACTTTATGTAACACTTCATACTACACATTACACAATGCACAAGAAAAGTAATATGATTTGTAAGGTAAAATACATTTGATTTTTATAAAATATTTCACATTTCTGTTCTCCACAAATTGTAGTAGTAGAAATAATATGACTTCTATTGTACACTTTATTAATTACATTTTGAATAATTGGATATATTAATCACTTTTTATTTTTAATTTTTTATTTAAAGTCTTTTTGTTAAGTTTTTAAAACTTCAGTTGCCTTTGTCCTTTTTAAATCCTACAACTTTACTAAATAATACTTATATTGTCCTGGTACGCACTGGTAAAATCCTGTATGACCCAAAATTTGGTGGTATATTCCAGTACATTCCGAAACTTTCTGGTATGGAACTTGCTCTGTATCGTTTTCCTACCAGTATGGTATGTGCCAGCCAGAATAGTCCGGTCTGGTATGGTATTCACAACACTGATTTGTGCATGCAAGAAAGGAGGGAAAAACAAAAAAAAAAAAAAAAAGAAAAAGAAAAAACTTTTTAGTTTTTGTGCCGTTTTGTTCTCATCCTGTCTGCAAGTTGTTTAGTACTTGGCATTTTTTGTATATGCATGTTTCCCATTTACTAGTATTGACCTCTGTTTTTTGCTATTCTTATGTCCAGGGAGCACCAGTTAAGGTGAGGAGACCTAGTGATTACAACCCCTCACTAGCTGCTACACTTGGGCCGAGCCAGCCCAACCCGAATCTGAATCTTGCTGCTGTTGGGTTAACAATAGGATCTGCTGGCGGGCTTGAGGGTCCTGATCGCATTTTTGTGGGTGGCCTCCCATATTATTTCACAGAGGCACAAATCAGGGAGCTACTCGAGTCTTTTGGGCCCCTTCGAGGTTTTGATCTCGTGAAGGACAGAGAAACTGGAAACTCGAAAGGCTATGCCTTCTGTGTTTACCAGGATCTATCAGTTACAGATATTGCTTGTGCTGCTCTCAATGGAATTAAAATGGGTGATAAAACTCTTACTGTTAGGCGTGCTAACCAGGGTACTACCCAACCTAAACCGGAGCAAGAGAGTGTTCTGTTGCATGCGCAACAACAAATAGCGTTACAGGTGAAATTTCATTTTCCTCTACTTGTTGAGCATTTTCTTATTGACCCACACTTGCATCTAGGGGTGCACAAAAGAGTCAAATAAGTGGTTGTAGTATCTGTTGGATTTCATTCTGAGTCCAAAAATCCCAGAACTGGCCAAATTAGTTTGGTTATTGGGTTGGTGGCTGGATACCCTGAATCAATCTGTGAACCAACCCTTGTATATTTTTTTACAAAATTTTATGAATTGAGTTCTGAATAACATGTTTTAATGTTCTTGGTTATGACTATGTCTAAGTTGACACTGCTACACATAATAATAGTATGCAATAGGTCTTTACAATTTTACCATTTTGCATTTTATGAACAAGTCAAAATTTATTACAATATAGTTAGACTCACGTGTCCAATCGGAGCCAACCTGAATTTCCTTGGGTTGGTTGGTTCGGTTCTATACTTTGATCTGTTTATTTCTAGGTTTAAAAGCTGAGAACCAACCAAGGTCAGTTCAATTATGGGTTTGGCTCTAACCTGAACTGAACCTATACAGGCTTAACATCCTCGGACCTCAGTTAATCATGAGTCTGATGCAGAAAATATGGCTGGGAAATATGGAAAATATTACAAAAGGAAGGGGAAGCTAAAGTTAAAAGCTATCATTGTTTTTTGGCAGGATTCTAATCTAGCCTGATAATGTTGACAAATAAAAGCATAGAGCCACTAGCCACCAACCATTATCAACAAGCATTATCTTTGACTTTAAAAAAAAAAAAGATTAGTGTGCATATTTTACTTTGAATTTTGCATTTTGATTGTTTGCCACCAGCCGCCAACCATTATCTGTTACTTTGAAAAAAAAGATTGATGTGCATATTTCACTTTGAATTTTGCATTTTGATTGTTTGTCTATTATTGTATTGAGATGCCTATAATAATGTAAGTTCAGTAATTTATTGGAGAACTTGAAGAAATAATAAATATTTGTTATATATCCAGGTATTTGATACATCTCTTCTTGGGTGTGATTGCCCTTGAACCTAGGTGTGATTGCATAGTTATCTTTGCTTTCTTTACATGCTTTATTTCATTACCTTGGCCGCATTTTTTTAAACATAAATCCGGCCTGTTGATTGTGTCTCAAAACTCAATTTTGAGCTTCTTAAACCTTTCTTTAGAATATCAGACCCTAGCCACAATCTGTCCCCAAACCCCCATATCATTTAGCCTATTTTCTCTCTTTATTTGACCCGATTTTGGTGCTGAAATTAAAGATCCTGCATCAGAGTCATTGTACACCTCCCCTTTTTTGTTTGATAGGTAACCTTTTGGGGTTGTCCTTCACATTTTATTTGTGCGCTATTGTTTATATGTTCGTTTCTGACTGCCACTTTCTTTTGCAGAGACTTATGTTACAACCTGTTGCACTGGCCACCAAGGTTTTATGCTTGACACAAGTGGTTACTGCAGATGAACTCAAAGATGATGAAGACTATGAAGACATACTGGAAGATATGAGAATAGAATGTGGAAAATTCGGTAAATACTAGTAGTGACCTGTGATTAGTCTATGAAATTGTTTGCTTATTTCACTCTTTCATGCCAATATGTTTTAACATATATTGATTTACTTTGTGCTATATCTTTCTGTTTTACAGCCTATTGTAGTCCCACATTCTGCTATACAGAATCAGGCCTAACAAACAGAAGACTCCATAACCTTCTATCTACATTCACATGAGACTGTTTTCTTGTCTATTCTGTGAATTTGGATCTCAATTCAATTCTCATTGCATTTTGCAGGAACCTTAGTGAACATTATCATCCCCCGCCCGAATCCCAATGATGAACCAACCCCGGGGGTTGGGAAGGTTAGTATTGAGCAGTCTTTGCTTTCTTTGCTTTATGGATCCTTTCGCTATGGAAGGTGAAAAAAAATTATACTATAAGCACCAATAGGGAGCTACTTTGTATGGAGGTTGGGTTATTTCTTGAATTAATAGTCTCCATATATCTGATACCAATACAGAGCTGCCTTCTGTGATTCTTGAATCTGATGATATGCACTTCTTTGAGTCCAATTGCTAAAGAAAACTATCTTGTTGCTTTTAGGTGTTCTTGGAATATGCTGATGTTGAGAGTGCCACTAGAGCTCGACAAGGGTTGAATGGTAGAAAATTTGGTGGGAATCAAGTTGTGGCTGTCTTTTATCCGGAGAACAAATTCTCAGAGGGGGAGTACGATGACTAAGTTACTGTCATCTCAGTTATTACAACTAGATGTTAATTTGTTTCTGTTAGGATTTTTGATATGGATGGTTTATAGAGGTCTATTTGCAGACAATTAGTGGATTGTATTTTATGTTTTGAGGAAAAATTACTTCCTATTTTCCCTTGTTTTGTCAGACTTGGTATTGTTAGACATTAATTTCAGTGCCAGATGCCAAATTGAGGGGAAAGAAGAAATGAACATTAATTCCGTAGATTTATTAGGGGACCAGTAAAGCAGGCTGGAAATGCAATTTCTAAAGAGCTAAAACTGTTTGTTTTTGTCATCGGATATTTAAATGGTCTTTTTTAAAATTTTTATTTTTATTTTTTTTAAGGATGAATCTATGTTTTGCAAGTTAAAATACATTCTGAATTTGATTAATGTGTTTGGCTTGAATTGGATTGTTTGGCTGAATAGGTTAATGAATTCGGCGATGCATGAAGCTTTCAAAAGCTTATGATTTGTGTTATCATATAAATTGCACCTCTAGTTTTGTCTATTATTGATATAATTGCAGGTTCAGGCTAAACAACAATCTACGTGAGTATTGTTAAGGTCAAAATAATGTCGCAACAGTTAGAATACTTTTACATATATTTATATTTATATATATATATATATATATTAATTATTTCTCATCTTTCTCATTGATTTGTATTTTTTTCCCTAGAAAATTGAGTTTCCTCAATTGAAAACAATTGTCCTCCAATATTTGATCACAATCTACTTTTAAATGAAGGGTTGTTATAAAAGTCAAAAGCTTAGATGAGGGGTTTCTTGATAACTTGATTAAAAAACAGTAATTGCATTAAGGTTCGTTTGTTTTGACGAAAGTATTTTTTAAATGAAAATATTATTTATGGATATTTTTTTTAAAAAAATATTTTTTGAATTTTTATTTTTATTTTTTATAATGTTTGGTGGTGGTGGTGGTGAAGTGAAGTGAAGGAGGGGATGGAGGTGGTGGCATGGTGGTGGGGTAGCGGCGGTGGTGGTGATAGTGGCAGGGGTGGTGGTGGTGGTGAAGTGAAGTGAAGGAGGAGATGGAGGTGGTGGCATGGTGGTGGGGTAGCGGCGGTAGTGGTGATAGTGGCAGTGGTCGTGGTGAAAGTAGTGGTAATAATGTGGCGATATTGCTATAATTTCAGTCTGACAAACGTTTTCTCTTTTTTAAAAAAGCGTAAAACATTTTCTATCTCTATAAACTTGTTTTCTGTTGATCATGGAAAATGTTTTTCGTTGATTTTCGTTTTTCATTGTACCAAATACCAGCAAATCCATAACATCTTTTCCAGAAAAATATTTATTAACTAAACAAAAGTGATAATTAATTAAGGTCGTTTAATAACCACAATGATATCACTTACAAATTTAAGTGTCTCTTAAAATATAGATTGGGTTAAATTACAAATACCCTTCTTGAGATTTGCTTAAAATACGAATTATCCTTGTGATTTGAACAATTATATATAATTTCCTATCAGAACTTTTTATTTAATAGAATTAATTCAAAAAGTGAAATTACTAACTGTTCACCTGTACAATAACAAAATTATTTGAATTATTAATTGAAATAAAATTTTAACATTATTAAAAACTGTTAATTAACTTAATAATTTATTAATAAAATGACCTATTTGTTATGAAATTAGAAATCTTATGGGGCATAATGTAATTTTTAAAATCACATGAGATAATTTGTAATTTAAGTAAACCTTAAAGGGTGTGTTTATAATTTATCCTATAGATTAGAAGTAAAAAAAAAATTAAGTTATATAAAACATATTTTCATAAGACCTATTAATAAGTCCACTTATTAAAACTTACGTGTAAGTACCCCTAATCCTAATTGAATTTATAAATATCAAATATAAGCATCTCACTACTACGGGAACTTCTATTTACACACACCCATTCCCCTCTTTACACATCTTTTTCAATAAATAATTGGTTCGGAAGTAGATTTTCGAAAATAAGCAATTGGTTCGGAAGTAGCTTTCCGAAAATAAACAATTAGTTCGGAAGTAGACTTCCGAATTTTTATTATTTTTTCGACATTCAACTTCCGAATGTGTTTATTTGATGTCTATAATAGTAATTTCACTTGAAAAAAAAATTTATAATAAAAATAATTTTTATGTAGTGTGTGCAAAGAGAAGAAGGTGGATGTGTAAATAGAAGCTCCCTACTACTACCGATGCTACTACTACCACCACCATCATGACACCACTACAACCACCGCTATAACTACTACTACCATACCGCTACTACTACCATACCACCACCACCGCCACCGCCACTATGCCATTGCCATCACCTCCACTGCTACCACTAGGTCCATTGTCATTGTTACTATAAGTGCAACCATCAATTTTCACCACCATAGTCGCCATTGCCACTATTACTACCGCTCCAACAACTACTACAACTCTTTACCTCTACAACCATTGTCACAATTACTATAACCACCATCAAAATACAACAACAACTATCATTACACTGTCAGTACTTTTTTTTTTTTTTTCAAGACATTACCCTTTTACCATCACCACAACCACTATCCATTTATCTCTACCATCAGCGCCATACCTAACGTTGCCACCTTCTTTACTATCGCCAACTCACCATCATAATATAAAAATTAAAAGATATAATTTGAAAATAATAAATTTCAAATTTGATTATATATATATCAAACAATTTGCTTTGCTTCAACATTTAAATTTTTATCAAATATCTTTTCAACTTAAAAAATTCAACATTCAATTTTTAGTACTTAATTTTTAATTTTTAGCTTTATCAACCACTGCAATAATTTAATAATGGGACAATTACATTGAAGTGGTGTTAGTGAAAATTAATTATATATTAGTGAAATTTTTTATAATTTTAATTATTAATATCTATAATATTTTGTAATTATTTTTCCTTGACATCCACTGTCAAGTTATTTCCACTTTAATAAATATCTAAAAATCATTATGGAAAAGAAAAAGATTTTCTCCAGTCTATGTCAAATTGGAGGGTGTTATTGGCTCTCCGTAGACCTACCACAGATCCTGTGTTGATAATCTAAATCGTTCAATATATAGAATTTATCGATTGGATATTGATAGATAAATGATCAAATTATATTTGTGTCAACGGTAACAATAATTTAAAAAATAAATTACTGATACAAATGTGAAATAATCAAGTGATTATCAATATTTGATTAACGTAATTTTTTACAGAAATAAAGTATAAGTTTTACATATTGAACTGTTTAGATTATCGATTTGGGCTCCATGATGGGCCCACTAGAGCCCAACAATACCCAATACCCTCCAGTTGGGAGAAGGGGTGGACAAACATTGGGCCGGCACTACATAATAATGAACTTTGTGTCTGCCCAAGTCCAGCCTGGCCCTAACATTGGCCCTCTATATTTGCCCAAGCCCAGTCTAAAAAATAATTATAAATCCTAAGAATGCTCACCGGGCTATATGTTAAAAAAAAAAAAAATTAAAACATTACATAATTAAATTCAATCACACATTATATTTCTTAAATAAATATATTGGCATCATTATAATTGTAAGATTTTGCGTATAAATTGAAAGATTTCTTAAATAAATTCAATCACACATCACCGTAAATGTGAGTTTCAATAAAATCAATAAAGATAAAGTTTAAATCTCAATAAAAAATATTTATTTTAATGTATTATAAATAAATAATTGATTCAATAGTGGGGCGAATCGGGCTAGATTTAAAATACAAATCCCAAGTCATACCCATTAATATTTCGGGCAGAAAATGTCAGTGCAACCAAACTTTATAAGCTAAAAATCTTCTCAAATTCTAAAAAAATAAGGTTGAATTAGACGGGTTAAACGTGCCAACAAGCAAATATCCTTTCCTAGTTAGGAGAGAATTCTCTCCCGATGAGAAATTAATTAGGTTGGGTTAAGTTGGTTAATGGGAGGTAGAAAAGAAAAAAAAACCATTTCCGGCCCATATATATATATACTAGTGTATAGTTTACAAAGGCTCGTGTAAAGCACAGACTATTATTACAGTATATTTAATTTTTGTATTTTGATAATTTTTTAAAAATTAAAATATTGTTCTATGGAATTGAATAAAATAAATCATCAGATATATAATAAAATTATATGATATAATATATATTATTTTTTGATTTATTATACACTCAATGATGTAGACTTGAATTCTATTACCATATCATTTTTGGAGAATTTATAAGTCTTTAACATTTCTTTCAATTTTTTTTTTTAAATTTTTTTATTGTGTGTAACTTTTCTTAACAGATAAATATAAAACAAATACAAAAATAATTATCTCATATAAAAAAAAGGGCGAATTACATTAACAATCCCTATAATTTAGGGCTCGTGTCACTTTGGTCTATAACTTTTCAATTGCGACATATTTGACCTTGAATTTTAAATTTTGTTCCAAATAAAGACAATTGAAGATATCACTACTAAATTTCAAGAGTAAAGCCGCTAATTTGATAAAATATAAACTAATTTGACAAAAATAAATGTCAAAAAAATATTTTTTGAATTTTTAAAAATAATTTCTACTCACCAAAGATAAATGAGATGTTTATCAATAAATCCTATTTTATAAACAAGTATTCCAATTAGTCTCAAGTTTTTTCCATTGATCTGTTAAGTCCTATTAGTGGAGAGTTTTTTTTTTTCTGTGTGTTCCTATTTTTTATTTTGGTAGTGTTTTAGTAGACACTTATATCATTTTATTAATGTGACATATATGATGTGATATTTCAATGTAACAGGTATTAATATCACACTCCAACGATGTGACATTTTAAAAAAATTAAAAATTTCTTAGTGTACTTTTTCTAAATGTGACAACGTAACATGTACGATGTGACACTCTAAAACTTTTACTCTAAAAAAAATAATTCATCCTTAGAGGTGGTTTGAGATGATCTAAATAAGTGCACTTTTTGACTTTTTATGAAATATGGGTTGGGTATGAGTTGGATTTGAAGTGATGTGTTAAAATGTGATGTGACTTAAATAAGATGATGTGACTTAAATAGGATAGTGACTTTTTGACTTTTTTTAGATTATGCCAAACAAGGCCTAAGTGTACTTTTTCAAATGTGACAGTGGCAGATACGATGTGACACTTAAAAAAAAAAAATCATTAGTGTACCTTTCTCAAACATGACAATGTGGCATGTATAATGTGACGCTTCAAAAAAAAAAAAATTCTTTAATGTACTTTTTTCAAACGTGACAACGTGGCTTGTATGATGTGACACTTCAAAAAAAAAAAAAATCCTTAGTTTATTTTTTTCAAACGTAACAAATATGATATGATACTCTGAAAAAAATTAAAAACTTCTTAGTGTATTTTTTCCAAACATGACAAGTATGATGTAACACTTCAAAAAGAAATAAAAACTCCTTAGTGTACTTTTCTCAAACGTGACATGTGACACTCTTACGTGACGGGTATCATGTGACAGTCTAAAAAAATTAAAAACTCTTTAGTGTACTTTTCTCAAATGTGACACTCTAATGTGACGGGTATAATGTGACACTAAAAAAACTCTTTAGTGTACTTTTTTTTAAATGTGACGGGCAATGAGTCATTATACATCCAAAAAGACTAAATAGATCACAAAAAAAAAACATGGGACTATATAGATTACAAGTTCAAAATACGAGACTTATTGGTCAATCCCCCAAGATAAATTTATATAAAATTGATAAATCTTTTAGTCATTTATTATTAATTTTTTTTATCAAATTAATTTTTATTATGTGTTTAGATGATGGTCATGTAATGAGCGGTTGTTAGGCTTTAAATGTGTAATCGATATATTTAATATATAACATGTTTTTAGTTTTGAATTTATTGATTTAATGAATTAGTTTAATAATGATATCAAAGTTGTCATATTTGACTTTTGGAAAAATATAAACTAATTTAATAAAAATAAAAACAATCACCCATTACATGATCATCATTCAAACACATAATAAAAATTAATTGATAAAAATAAAAAATAAATGTTTTAAAGATTTATCAATTTTATATAATTTTATTTTTAGTGGGTACAAATAATTTTTAAAAATTTAAAAATATTTTTTTGACATTTAAAATATGATGTAAAAAAAATAGTATGTTTGGGATGACTTTTTGATTTTTTACGAAAAGATGTACAAAAAGTAGAGAGGAAAAATAACCTTTGACTTTTTGGTATAAGTTGTTGATTTTTTAGTTTTTTTAGTAACTTTTTAATTTTTTAACTAAAAAGCCCCTTGCCAAACGAGGCATTATTCTTGTCAAATTAGCTTGTATTTTATTAAATTGAGGACTTTGCCCTTAAAATTGAGCAATGTATATTCGATTGTCCTTATTTGGAATAAGATTCAAAATTTATGATCAAATGCGCCACAATTGAAAAGTCAACCAAAGTGACATAAGACCCAAACTATATGGACTATTAGTGTAATTCGCCAAAAAAAAAAAAAACTACCAAGATAATTCATTGAACTAATAAAGAAGCAAAATAAAAAAAAATATATATATAAATAACTAATTTTATTAATAAATAAATCATATTTGCCTAACAAATGACTACTTTTATTAATAAATAAATTAACATTTTTTAATGGTATAAAAAATATTTTTCAGTTAACCGTTTTGTTAATAAATAAATCATTAAGTCAATTAACAATTTTTAATGATATGAGAAATATTTTTCAATAAACAATTTTGATAATTTATTATTGCATAGGAGGATTTTTTTTCTTCTTCTTCTGAGTATTGCGTTAAATGAAAATTTATAACAAATAATAGTTTTAATTTCTAATATTATAAGATCGATTCATATTTTAAACCAACCTTATAAGTGTATTTATAATTTGTTAAAATATAAAATATTTATGTTTTTAGCAATAATTCAGAGCACTAATGACATGGTAAGGGGGAAAAAAAAAATCAAGACCAAAATATCACATCGTGGATGAGATCCATTGTTAGCTCATTACAGTTGGTTTTAGAACTTAAGAATTAAAACTTCAAAGCATCTTTCTTATGTTTTTATAATTGACTAAGAATATTTACGTAATTACGAGAAAACCTATTTCATGATTCATCACAAATATTTGCGTAATTATAAAAAAATCTATTGTATAATTAACAAAAAATATTTACGTGATTACAAAAACTTTCGCTGAATATATTGGTCATTATTAATAAATTATTAAAAATATAACGGTAAAATTAAAAAGAAAAGACGAATATATATATATATATATATCAATTATAATACCAAGACTGTAAAACCCTAATCAGCTCCGAACCTCAGGTCTACCGTTTCCTCCCCCAAAACCCTTGAACAATAGTAGACGATTACGAACCCTGATAATGTCTACTTCTCTTCTACTCCGCCAAGTTCGCCACCTCTCCACCGCCGCAGCCGCCGCCGCCACCACCACCTCCTCCTCCTCCTCCTCCTCCGCTATCTCCATCTCCAAAGCCAAAGCGAAACTGAGATCGGAGTTGGACCCAGACAAAGCCCTAGAAATCTACTCCTCCGTCTCCAACCACTACACTTCCCCTGTCTCCTCTCGCTACGCCCAAGACCTCACCGTCAAGCGTCTCGCTAAGTCTCGCCGCTTTGCCGATATCGAAACCCTCCTGGAATCCCACAAAAATGATCCCAAAATCACCCAAGAACCCTACATCTCCACCCTCATCCGATCTTACGGCCTCGCCGGCATGTTCGATCACGCCCTCAAAACCTACAATCAAATGGATGATCTCGGAACTCCCAGGTCGGCAATCTCCTTCAATGCTCTTCTCTCGGCCTGTAACCAATCCAAGCTCTTCAATCAGGTCCCCAAACTGTTCAAAGAAATTCCTCAGAAATACGGGTTTTTGCCCGACAGAGTATCGTATGGTGTATTGGTTAAGTCGTATTGTGAGT
Source organism: Camellia sinensis (assembly GCF_004153795.1). Taxonomy (NCBI): domain Eukaryota; kingdom Viridiplantae; phylum Streptophyta; class Magnoliopsida; order Ericales; family Theaceae; genus Camellia; species Camellia sinensis. The sequence continues at coordinate 265,507 of NW_021025251.1, forward strand.
CGGGTTCGCCTGAATTGGCGATTGAAACAATGAATGAAATGGAAGATAAAGGGATTGAAATTACCACTGTTACTTTTACGACAATCTTGGATGCTTTGTACAAGAAAGGGAATCGAGACGAGGCCGAGAGGATTTGGAATGAGATGCTGAAGAAAGGGTGTTTGCCTGATGTTGCAGTTTATAATGTTCGGTTAATGCATCATTCTCAAGGTGGTGAAGCAGAAAATGTGAAGGGATTGATCGAGGAAATGAGCAATCTTGGGCTAAAACCGGACACGATTAGCTACAATTATTTGATGACTTGTTATTGCAAGTGTGGGATGATGGATGAGGCTAAGAAGGTTTATCAAGGGTTGGAGGAAAATGGATGTTATCCAAATGCTGCAACTTTTAGGACTTTGATTTATCATATGTGCCGGAGTGAGGATTTTGAGGAGGGTTACGAGATGTTCAAGAAGAGCGTGAAGGTTCATAAGATTCCGGATTTTAACACGTTGAAGCATTTGGTGCATGGGTTGGTGAAGAAGTCAAAAATTGACGAGGCAAAAAGGATGTGTTGGACAGCAAAGAAGAAGTTCCCGGCTAACTTTTTGAATGCTTGGAGGAAACTCGAAGAGCAACTTGATCTGGCTGCAATTCCTTCTTCAGGGACTGGTGAAAAACGATAGGCTAATCTTCGAGTGTTGTTGGAACTTTTTGCACTGGGAATTGATGATCATTTTTGATCTGCAACTCAAGGGATGCAGTTTGGCTAAATTGTGAGCTAGCAATGTTAATTTTTTTTGATTTGACTGAAAGCCAGATTGAATCTTTGAATGAGGCTATTGTTATACTTCAAAAGAGATGCTAAAGTTTTGGTTGAATTCTATGTTGATGTTAGTATTTGTTTTGTCTCCTTGTCTAGCATGCAATTGGATGCTCTAGTTGTTGTTGTTGTTGTTGTTGTTTTTTTTTTTTTTGGTAATAATCTGAGTCATGTTTTGTCATGCTAGTGGCAGTGAGCCTTCTAAAAGGATTTGATGTTTGAAATTGTTAACAAAGAGATAACCGCAGAGTTCAGTCTGAGCATTGATTATGTCCCCAATTTTTACAAATAAAAGGTTTATATTTGTCCAGTTATTAATAAAATTTATTGTTCCATTTTAATATTAGATTGAATTTTTTGGTTTGATTCAAATTTGAGTTTGTTTGTGGTTATTAATTGAAGGTATTTGATTTGTTAAAATATATTAAACTCTAAATAGATTGTCTATACTATGCTCAAATGTTATTGCTGGGTTGTCTACAAAAATGATATTGAAAAGTGGTTCACGGCTGCTCGGCTATTCTTGAAAGTTGGATACAGCAACTTGCCTTGATCAGAAATTTGAGCAATTTACCGCAGAACAACCATCATTCATGAGAAAGGATGGCATGAAGTGGAGATTGAAATAGACTGTCAAGATGCTGCAAAGTTGATCCAAGAAGACACTTATCCAAACTGCCCTTTACATAGCACTGTTTGAAGACACCAAATTCTTGATTCACATAACAAGTTGCTCAATCAGGCACATTCACTGATAGGCCAATCATGCACTTGCAAATATTGGAGTTGGGCAGCAAGAACTGATGGTGTATGAAGACTCCCAGATCCTATTATAGAGGCTTGTGTATGGTTAGACTTGTGTATCCAGCAGGGTGTACACAAGCAAAAGGGCTAGTTTACTAGGGCTAGACTTTTTGGTTGGCTTCCATGATTTATATTGTAATGCTGTAGTAGGTTAAACAGCTAATGGTATTACACTTGTGTCAACATATACAGAGAATAAAATTAATAAAAATCTCAACCGGAGGGATGTGATAAGATTGGGAGCTTATTTAATATAGTAAAATTAAATTTAAAGATAGAAAAAAAAAATTGATATGGGTTTGCTCGAAGTAGTAGAAGGAAACCTTGAGTTGATTGGATTATATGTATTAATACAAAATTATTATCATTTTTGTATAATTTTATTATTATCACATCAAATGATCTTTATATATATATATATATTTTCCCTCTTTTACTTTACGTTTTATATATACAATTACACCCGTTCTCTTTCAATCAATCTTTAAATTTGATACTAAAATCTATATAATAAAGTAGTCTTTCAATCAATCTTTAAATTTGATACTAAAATCTATATAATAAAATAGGGCGGTTTTTGAATCTTTAACATATTTTTGTCTTAGTAGGACACTTGGATGGCTCAGATCAGTTCAAATTATAAAATAATGACTGAGATATATTTTTCAAAAAATGTCCTACATGTACATTTTCTACTTTCCCGCTTCGTTTTCTTACTTTTTCTTTTTCTCACCTATCTTTCCAGGATCCCGTGACCTCACATTTCTCTCTCTTTTCTTTTTATTTTTTTTTTGTTTTCTCTCATTTTTATTTTTCTCTCTATTTGTTTATTTTTTTATTTTCTCATTTTTGTTCACTTATTTTTATTCACACCGTATCTCCATACACTAGTATTACTATAAAACAAAATAGGACAAATTACCTACACCTCCCTTGAGGTTTAGCTAACTTACAGATTTTCTCCTGAGATTTCAAAAATTACATCTCGCCCCTTGAGGTTTGTATTCGCATAACAATGTGACTCTTACCGTTAACTAAACGTTAAGAAAGGTTAGCTGACATCACCAAAATATAAATTGATGGACGATATTGCCCCTACTGAAATCCCTTTGATAAATCAACAAAATTTACAAATGAATTACGTTAGATGGAAAAAAAAAAAAAGTTTTTAGAATTGTGTTTGATTTGTTGTTTAAAATTTTTTTTCAAAATTAAAAAAAAATAAAAACTAATTTAATAAAAATAAATAGAAAAAATATATTTAATTTGTAAAAATTATTTCTAACCCCTCAAAAGATAAAATTATATGAAAATAATAATAATTTTTTATTTTTTATTTCTTAACCAAGTTAATTTTTAATATTTTTAAAAGAAAATTTAATTTTTTTTTCTAAAAATCAAATCAAACATATTCTAAGAATTTTTTGACAAGTCATTTCTTGTATTTTTAACTTATTTAATTATTTGTTAATTTTATGATATTTTCATCATATGGCACTATAATATATAAGAGTTTTAGAGATCAATTTTTTTGATTTGTAAAAGTGAAAATTTTGTTGTAAAAGACATTTAAGGACTAATTTTTATTGTCATGAGGATAGTCGCTAAAAAGTCATCATGAAAAGTAAAAAATAAGACTTTTAGCAATAAAATTTTAAAAATGTCAATAATAAATAGACTTTTAGGGATAAAATAATTTAGTCTAAAAATAGTTTATTTTTTTAGACAAAAAATTTGATACTAAAAAGATAATAATTAATTACTAATGTTCAATTTTCGTTGCTAAAAATATAATAACTACACTTTTCGAAATAAAAATATTTGGTCCACTAAAAATAATTCTGTCCCTAAATTTTGGGTACTAAAACCTTAATTTTTTGAAGTGTGATAAGTGTTTTTCTATTTTAATTTTTCATTTCATAACTTATTTAAATATGATAATTTAGCTAAACCTTAGGAGAATTTGTAATTTAGCTAAACTTTAAGGGGGTGCAGGTAATTTGCTCTTATTGTCAAAAGGACATTTTAGTCAATCTATAATATTCGTTAACGGTGTTAATTGCGATGCGGCAAGATATAATTTTTGAAACTTAAGGGAGAATTTGTAATTTCGTTAAATCTCAAGAAGGTGTAAGGTAATTTGCCCAACAAAATAGGGCCAAATAAAAAAAAAAAAAAGGCGGGGCAGGGCGGGGCGGTGAAGGAAGGGGTTTATCCGGGTCTCCTGCCCATACCCGTCCGGTTGAATATAGATTTTACGCAAAGGAGCCAGAGAGATACGGAGAGAGATTGACAGACAGAGAGAGAGAGAGAAACTAGAGGAGCAGAGAGCGAGAGAGAGAAAGAGCGAGAGAGGGAGGGCGATGACGACTAGAATAGCTCCGGGCGTCGGAGCGAACCTGCTCGGCCAACACTCCGCCGAGAGGAACCAAGACGCCACCGCCTACGTCGGCAATCTCGATCCTCAGGTCCTTTTTCTCTTCCCCTCAATTTTTTCTTTTTCCTTTTTCTCTTAATTCTTCCTTTATCAAAGTTTTCTGTATAGAAATATATTAAACAATGCTAAATAATAGGATTTAGAGCTAAACCTCACTGATATATGGTTCACTGTCGTCCTCCTTGAGCCAGTATGTTCCAAACCTAGTTTTGCATTTTTTTCTTTCAGTGATTTGAATTCGAGGGTTGTCTGTTATTCATAAAACTATCATGTGATTGCTGACTTCATATTTTGGAAAAATTATGTTTTTTGTAATTTTAGGGTTTTTGATATCAGATACAGAATGATTTTTTAAAATTAGCATTTAGTAACCGCAGCTGTTAAGTTTTGGGTGAATGTTGCTTGCAAGTCTTGGGATCGCCTGAATTAGCTAAATTGACGCTTTATAGATTTTTAAGCCACTGCTGATTGAGGTTTTAATTTGATTAAATTCCATCTTTATTTTAATTTAAACTATTAGGGTTCATTATTCTGTGATTTTAATTTTTATACATTACTGTGGAAGCCTAACATTCCCCAAATTTTCTTCTAATTCCATATCACATATAATTTAAACGTGTTACAGAACTATTGTAATCTGATAGCATATTCTATAAACTTGACATATATATCAATTTGTTAGATACCTTTGTCGTTAAGGGTAAATGTTTCTTTGTTCTAACCTAGTGTTTGTTGTTGTTAACTGAGAGTGCTGGGAGGGGTAAGACTAGGTTCCTTTTCCATTGGTCGGACAAAGTGGATGCTACTAGACTTGAGATGGCATTCATATGCTTGGCATTCTGAGTGACAACCATCCCAGCAAGTGATGCCTCAAAAAAATTATTTGATTGTTTGAACTTTTGGTCTTGCTGATGATTATATTGTTCTGCTTGCAGATAACTGAAGAGTTACTCTGGGAGTTGTTTGTTCAAGCAGGCCCTGTTGGTAGGTTTCCATTTTTACGGCACTTGAAAAAATTCTTTATTAAATCTTATTTAAAGAAAATAGATAGTGTGCAAAAGAGAGATGTACATAGCCTTCAGCAACATTTAAATACTTGGCTATATTTGTTTTTGATAAGTATCATCAAAACATTTAGCCATCAGTGGGGACATCGTTGATAATTCATATAATACATATTCTCTTGCTGCATATATCTTGTTAAAAATACTTTATTATTGATTGATATTGATGTGTTGTGTTTTTTACAATTACAAGGATTCCTATTATATAGGAGTGTGTTTGGGAGTAGGTGGAGAGTTAAATTTGATACTAAAATCTATATAATAAAATATGACGATTTTTGAATCTTTAATATATTTTTGTCTTAGTAGGACACTTGGATAGCTCAGATCAGTTTAAATTATAAAACAATGACTGAGGTATATTTTTCAAAAAAGGTCTTACATGTACATTTTTTACTTTCCCGCTTCGTTTTCTTACTTTTTCTTTTTCTCACCTATCTTTCCAAGATCCTGTGATCTTACATTTCTCTCTCTTTTCTTTTTATTTTTTTTTATTTTCTCTCATTTTTATTTTTCTCTCTATTTGTTTATTTTTTTTTTTATTTTCTCATTTTTGTTCACTTATTTTTATTCACACCATATCTCCATACACTAGTACTACTATAAAACAAAATAGGACAAATTACCTACACCTCCCTTGAGGTTTAGCTAACTTACAGATTTTCTCCTGAGATTTCAAAAATTACATCTCGCCCTTTGAGGTTTATATTCGCATAACAATTTAACTCCTACCGTTAACTAAACGTTAAGAATGGTTAGCTGACATCACCAAAATATAAATTGATGGACGATATTGCCCCTACTGGAATCCCTTTGATAAATCAACAAAATTTACAAATGAATTACGTTAGATGGAAAAAAATAAATTTTTGGAACCGTGTTTGATTTGTTGTTTAAAATTTTTTTTCAGAATTTTAAAAAAATAAAAACTAATTTAATAAAAATAAATAAAAAGAATATATTTAAGTTGTAAAAATTATTTCTAACCACTCAAAAGATAAAATTATATGAAAATAATAATAATTTTTTATTTTTTATTTCTTAACCAAGTTAATTTTTAATATTTTTAAAAGAAAATTTAAATTTTTTTTCTAAAAATCAAATCAAACATATTCTAAGAATTTTTTGACAAGTCATTTCTTGTATTTTTAACTTATTTAATTATTTGTTAATTTTATGATATTTTCATCATATGGCACTATAATATATAAGAGTTTTAGAGATCAATTTTTTTGATTTGTAAAAGTGAAAATTTTGTTGTAAAAGACATTAAAGGACTAATTTTTATTGTCATGAGGATAGTCGCTAAAAAGTCATCATGAAAAGTAAAAAATAAGACTTTTAGCAATAAAATTTTAAAAATGTCAATAATAAATAGACTTTTAGGGATAAAATAATTTAGTCTAAAAATAGTTTATTTTTTTAGACAAAAAATTTGATACTAAAAAGATAATAATTAATTACTAATGTTCAATTTTCGTTGCTAAAAATATAATAACTACACTTTTCGAAATAAAAATATTTGGTCCACTAAAAATAATTCTGTCCCTAAATTTTGGGTACTAAAACCTTAATTTTTGTAGTGTGATATGTGTTTTTCTATTTTTATTTTGCATTTCATAACTTATTTAAATATGATAATTTAGCTAAACCTTAGGAGGATTTGTAATTTAGCTAAACTTCAAGGGGTGCAGGTAATTTGCTCTTATTGTCAAAAGGACATTTTAATCAATTTATAATATCCGTTAACGGTGTTAATTGCGATGTGATAAGACATAATTTTTGAAACCTAAGGGAGAATTTGTAATTTCGTTAAATCTAAAGAAGGTGTAAAGTAATTTGCCCAACAAAATAGGGCCAAATAAAAAAAAAAAAAAGGCGGGATGGGTTTGGGCAACAGCACATTGTGGGGGGTCTGACAAAAGAAAGAGGTTTGGTTGTAAAGTAAGGGAAACGTGGGTGGAAAAGGGGAAAGGCTGCAGAAGAAAAATAAATAAAAAAAGAGAGGTATGGGTGAAAATATAATAAACAAAGACAGAGAGAGAGAGTAAAAGAAAAGAAAGGTAAGATCTGTCAATACACCATATCTGTACAGCGAATGCTATCCCTGATGCCACTATTCCCGCATAGGCAACACTGAACAACTCTCCAGCAGAGTGAACAAGCCAAGCTTGTGGGTCTTCGGATCAAGAGAGAGCGAGACACCATGGCAAAGACGAAGCTGTACAAAGCCGAAGAGTCTTCGGAAGAAGTTAAACCAGAGACAACAATTGAAGAAGATGAAGAAGAAGAAGAGAACATTCATGTGAAGAAGATCGAAACTTTCAGTGAACATCCCGACAAGATCGCCCCTCTCGTCGGTTACTTTCCTTCTGGATTCGATCCTCTCAAAGAAGAATCATCGACACAGGAGCAACCCAAGGTTAGGGTTTTCAGGCACGAGAATCGGACCAAGAGGTTGCAACTCGTCGTCAGCCCGAATGGGTCGCAAGTCAATTTCGTCGGTACGAACACGGCTCCTCAGCTTTGTAATTATGCTCTTGGGGTTCTTGATAAGGAGTCTCAGACACTGAAGATTGTCCCTATTGCCTCCAACAAGATATTTAGATTGGAACCAATAGTTGCAGGGTCAGATTCATATGAAAAGGAACCTTCTAAGGAAGAACTCAGGGCAGAAGAGAGGGCAGATAAAATTAGAGAGCTGAAACGCATGTATTCAACAGCGAAGTCAGTAAAGCAGGACAAGAAAAGGCAACCCAGTGTCCAATTCTTTCCCCTAGCGTCTCCAAGCACAAGCATCACCGGCAAAGCCCTTTGCAGTGGCGGACTTGGACTGTAGATGGTCGGACCGTGGGTTTTATTGAAGGTGGTGGGCTCGAAGAAATTTCAAGGTATGTGTAGTAAATTGTAGTGGACTAGATTGAGGTCCGGCGGGCGGCTAAGGTGAGATTGCCGCCCGTCGGTGAAGCGAGAATATTAGGTTCTAAACCTGCTCTGATACCATGTTAAAAATACTTTATTATTGATTGATATTGATGTGTTGTGTTTTTTACAATTACAAGGATTCCTATTATATAGGAGTGTGTTTGGGAGTAGGTGGAGAGTAGGTGAAGTGGAGGTGGTAGTGGTGTAGTGGGTTAGTTTAGTGGAGTAGGTGAGGTGGTAGTGGTGGTAGGTTTATGGTAAATTCTAACATATCTTTCATCATTGTTTTAAATACATAAGGTAGCCCATTCAAATACTTGCTGGTCTCCCTCGGTGAAGATTATGTTTCAAGGTTATACTGTAGTTTTGGAGCTGAAGTCTGTTTTGGTTTGGTCATTTTTTGTCATATTTATGGATAAAACTATGGACTTAAGTTGTTCTAACTTCTGAGTTCTACATTCTTGGTGTGCTGCATTGATATCTCTCTTTATGTCTTTAGATAGTTCTGAAAATCAGTACCATCCTTGAATACTAAAACAGAAGGATGAAACTTGCAAAACAAAAGTTATGCTCTTGTAGTGAAGTCAAAATGTAAAATAAACGCTTAGAGCATCTTTGTATAATCATTCTAGTATTTGGAAGGAGAGGCATAATTTATATTTTCATTGTTCTGAAATCTGAATTTGGGTTTAAAGATCTGCGAAAAGAATTGGGCTGAATGTGCTGGTTTGTTTCCCTTTGAAAAAATGTTCTTATAAACAATAATTTATTTGTATTGCTTTAAAAGTTTATTCAATCTCTCTTTTCTGTTTTATAGGTTAGACTTGGTCTGGTATTCACTATTTAAGAGTTACCATATATGAGCTCCTTCTAGAAATTTCAGGGACGCCTAATTGTGGTATTTTTCCCTTTCCATTTCAGTAAATGTGTATGTTCCCAAAGATAGAGTCACCAATCTTCATCAAGGATATGGCTTTGTGGAATTCCGAAGCGAGGACGATGCAGATTATGTAAGCTATGCTTCATTGCTTGTGTCATTGGTTATGCTTTTTGTACTTTCTTTATTGTTCATCAGTTATGCTCTTTGTATTTATTTTACTGTTCTCTTGAGTTTTGCTTTCCTTACTTGCTGGTGGCTGTATGATCAGTTCTTTTTTATAATTTTATTTATCTATTATTTTTTAAATCCACAATGCAGGCAATAAAAGTTCTGAATATGATTAAACTTTATGGGAAGCCAATAAGAGTGAATAAGGTGTGAATGTTTATCCTTGTCATGCATCATTTTCTATTTCTTTATGCTTACGCTTAGGATATTGCCACAGGAGCCATCATTAATGATTTCATGGTTTGATTTTCAGAGCCTTGTTTGAAGTAGATGTAAAATCTGATCAATAGTTTTATCTTCTTGTTTTTGGGTTCCAGGCGTCTCAAGATAAAAAGAGCTTGGATGTTGGAGCTAACCTTTTTGTGGGAAACCTTGATCCTGTAAGAAATTTGATGCACTTGAATGTATTTTCATGCCTTGTAAACTCGTATATGCCTATGACACAGTTTTTCAATTTCAAACCTGGCTTTGATTTTCTTTGCAGGATGTGGATGAGAAACTTTTGTATGATACTTTCAGTGCATTTGGAGTCATTGTTACAAATCCCAAGGTCAAACTTCTTCTCTCTTGCTCCCGTATAGTTGTGTTGTTTGTTTCTTATTGATATATATAACAGAACTGAGGACATGCACCGGTCTTCCATCCTTAAAATCTTATCACTGCGTTTTCATTCGTGCATATTATTATTTTTAGTCCTTTGGTTATGAAACTCAGTTTACATTATAGAGATTTTTCTTTGTTTTGCCCATGTGTGCTTTCTTGTCATAGGTTCTTTGACTAGGGCATGAACAAATTGACAATGTTCCAATTTTTTTGGTATGGACTGACAATGTGGTTTGAGATAATATGTGGATAGGATTGGTCTTTACCATTTTCTGTTGGATTGGGGGTTATGGGTAGCGTAGGTATATTAGACAGTTGAGAACTTGAACGTTAAGAGAAACAAGAAGAAGACAATAGGAGGAAAATTCTTGTCAGTTGCATCCAAATTCATAGGGGCGCGCACACACACACACACACTAAAGAGAGTATGCGCCTACATCATTACTAATTGGTTTCGGATTCATTCATTTACAAGAAGTCAACAATGTCAATGCATGACTTGAATTTCTTCTCAGGAGTGCTCCACTTAGTAGCAAGAATCGCTGAAGTTGCTCACAAATCAGTCAAAGAAGTGCGATTCTTTCAAGTCTAAAGCTAGAGAAACGCGAATCTGAGAAGAGAAGGAACTTGTCTAGATCTGTCATCCTCACTCTCGACCTTAATTTCTCTGTCGATCGTCTCTGTCTTCTCTTGATCTTGTCGTCTCTCCATCTCTCTCTCGATCTCGTCATCTCCCTCTTTCTCTGTCTCTCTCTCATCATCTCTCTCTCTCTCTCTCTCTCGCTTATCTCATCGTTTCTCTCGGTCGATCTCGTCTCCTACTCTCTCTCTCTCTCTCTCTCTCTCTCTCGATCTTTTCTCCCCTCGAGATCGATCTCCTCCTCCTCCTCCTCGTCTTCTCTCCATCTTCTTCTCTCTCTCTTTCCTCTTCTTCTTCTATTCCATTCATCTGTCTTTTTCTTCTCCTCTCCCTCTCTCTTCTTTTATTTTATTTTTGTAAGAAAATAAATAAAACAAATAATTTTTAACTAAAATATTTTAAAATAAATAGATAAAAAAAATAAAAAAAATATTTTAGAATAAATGAAAAAAATCTAATAAAAGTATATAATTATAATATTTTAACATATGATTTTTTATACTTCTTTTTTTTTTATAACATATATAGTTCCATTTGTAACATATATTTTTTTTATCGGTAAAGAAAAAAAAAATATAATCTCACAATATATTTTTATATATTGTATTATTTAATATATTTACAAACGCTCCCTACCAATGATTCTTGGAATGTCTACAATTCCCCGCTACTGCTCACGCTTTGTGCAACTAAGGTGCTCTATTAATTCTGACATTCATCAGAAATCTGGATTTAGCTTGTTTATTTGCTTTGGAATGCTAGTGTATATGTGGAAAGGAGACAGCCAAATAATGCCTGTTGGTCCTGACTATAGGGTTCTAGGCGGGGGGCAGAGTTGGTCCAGATGCAAACCCGGTTTAATTTGTGCGAGGAGTTGCATGAACTTGAACAAGTGTTTGACACAAGTCCTTGCCTGCCTTGGGCTTGGCACTAGTGGTGTGTTCAACTATTTGTATCATCTATGAATGAATAGGGAAAACATTGTTACAGTGCTTTTTTTTTTTTGTATGGTGTTTATTTGCTTTTGATTCTGATTTCCCCTGCCTTTCCCCCAGATAATGAGAGATCCTGAGACAGGGAATTCCCGTGGTTTTGGTTTTATTAGCTATGATTCTTTCGATGCATCCGATGCAGCAATAGAGGTATTTGACTTTTGTTGTTAACTTCATATCTGCATATTTTGTAGAGGACTTGATTCAGTAGCTGATTTGTTTGCTCTTTGTCTTGCTGTTTAGTACTGTTTTGGTTTATGTTTGCTGCTAGCTTTTAGGTTTGTTTTTGTATTCTTTTCATCGTCTTGTTGCTTTTTCAATAAAGTTTGTTTTTTTATCAAAAAAAATAAAAATAAAAATTGGAGATTAATGACTTGTTTGTAATTCAGAACCCTTTTTCAAATTTGATACTAGTTAAACAGTCTACTTTTTCTTGTACTTGGCATTTGGCAAAGAACTTGATTCTAAATAATGTTAAGACTCTTTGACAACTCTCATATTGATATTGAATCTCGGGCTGTGACTTACAATTTTTCTGTTTTTGTTCAATTTTGGGTTTGGAATTTTGAGATTGCTTACACTGTACAGAATTGTATTTAATAATAGCAATGTTTTAGAAAAACTGTGCGAGATTGCCAGCCACTTTCCTATAATTGTCGTACTTCAAAAAAGGTCCCACCTTCATAGCTTATTAGAAGAAACACTGTTTGAAGTTTAACTGTTCACTAGCTCAAACTATACTGTTTCCAATAATCCAAGTAATGCAGGCACTTTTAGGGAGAAGCCTTGTTCGTGTTAAATGCATTTCACAAACATTCTAGAAACTTGTTAAGACACATGGACATTTTCTAATTTGAAAATAATTTTTTTTTTATAATTTTGGACACTTCAACATCACTTCTTGAACATTTCCAACATGACCTATATACCAGGAGCAAGGTCTAACTTTCTTGGGAATGCAACTCACATGCTCCTAATGAGTCTTAAAACATCAAGGAAGCACGGATACGGGATACGGATACGATACGATACGGCGATATGACAAAATTTGAAAAATTAGGATACGGGTACGGCGGGGATACGTTCGTAAAAAATATTATTTTAACAATTTTTAGTAATGCAGTATGCATAAAAATAAAACTTAAAGCAAAAGACAATTTGATAAAGAAGAAAGATTCCTACAAAACTAAGAGTCTTCAAGGTTAATAGCTTCAACTTGTTCCCCTTCATCAGTGAATATCACAAGACCTTAGCTAAAGCTAAAGCCAAAGCCAAAAAATTATTCTTAAATAAAAATTTCAGCAAATATACTTTTTTAAGTCATCAATGATAGCCTAGGAAGTACGGATACGAATATGGTGATATGGGGATGTGGATATGGCGATATGTCAAAATTTGAAAAAGTATGATACGGATACAGCGGGGATACATTCATAATTTTTTTTTTTTATAATTTTAATAATGTAATATGCATGAAAATAAAACTTAAAGTAAATTAATAAATAAAGAGAGGGATTCCTATTAACCTAAAAGTGCTCAAACATTCATAAAACATCCAAAACTAAAAGCAAAAGCAAATGCAAATGTAAATTAAACATCATCCTTACATGCCAACACCAAAAAAAGAATGAGAGCAGAGAGAAGAAACGTGAGAGAGTGAGAAAGCGAGAGAGAAGTGAGAGAGAGACAACAAGGATACATCAATTTGACAAATTCTATTACTTTAACTCTCACTATATTCCTCTTATGAAAGAACTTAATAAAATATTATAAGTAATATGTAACTTCGAGTATCCGATACTTCAAAATTAAGTATCCGATACTTCAAAATTAATAAAAAATTAATTAAGAAGTATCCGATACTTTTAAGAAGTATCCAATACGTATCCGCGAGTATCCGAGGAGTATCGGTATCCGATAAGTATCTGATACGGATACGTCACCTTTTTTGAAGTATCCGTGCTTCATAGTAAAACATTTATAAGACGGACACTTCTACTATAGGAAAAGAACATAATAAATAAAAGATTTGAGGACAAAAAAGGCAATAAAAAAACAACAGTAAAATGCATTATATACATGATATGTGTGGAGTTTCATCTTTCACATTTTTTAATTGTAGTTATAGATATGGACAGCGAAATAATTAGTCTAATCACAATTTTTTCTTGGACTATATACATAAAGGCATGTGAATCAGTTAATATATTGTTGTGGATTGGTAGGTGCACAAAAGGGATGCGGAAAATTACTAACATGGCAAATCCTAATAATCAGATGATTTCAGAGATCACTACTCGATGATGGCTTTATCTACTGTTCCATTCATTGCTGTTAAATAGTATTCAATGTCTGGGGGAATTTAATGAACTCTTTAATCTGATTAAATTAGAGTTGATTCAAGAATTAATAATCCTCTACTTTCTCAGGCAATGAATGGCCAATATCTCTGCAACCGACAGATAACAGTATCCTATGCATACAAGAAAGACACGAAAGGGGAGCGTCATGGTACCCCAGCAGGTGAGAGAGACTTTTCTCGTTGCTAGGTTTCTGCATGCACACCCATACAATACCAGTGTTGCCCATCGTAAGCACATAGGGCACATCAGGGTTGAAGTTTTGTTAGTGAGGGGTTTTTGCATTTGTTATGATCAATAAACTTGATATTGTGGCATCATACACAAAATTCTGAGTTCTATTCCATTTCAATGCAGAGAGAGTGTTGGCTGCCAGCAATCCCGGTACCCAGAGAAGTAGGCCGCACACCTTGTTTGCAAGTGGGCCTCCTACGCTTCCGAATGCTCCTCAGGCCAACGGTACCATGGGCACTCCAATTCCTATGCGCCCATTTGCTAACGGCACTGTTCCTCCACCACCAATTACACCACTTCGGGCCCCCCCACAGGGTGGTGTTTTCCCACCCATGCCAATGCCTGGACCACCATCTTGGCAAGGGCAGCCACAGCAACCAGGTCAACATATGCCACCACCGCCTCTTCAGCAGTTTAGGCCACCACCGCCGAACATGCCACCACCACCTCCACAAGCAGCTCCGGCATTTGCGAGGCAACCTCCACCTCCAACTGGAATGGCAGCCCCTCCACCTGTTTGGCGACCTCCACCACCGCCACAGCAGCTGGCTGGGAGGCCCCATTTTATGCCACAGATGTCAATGCCACCACCTCCCCCTCTCAATGCTCCTCCACCACCGCCACCATCAAGTTGAAAGTTGATCCAAAAGAGTAAGCTCTAAATGTTTTGGACATTTTTCTGTTTATTGTCTCAATTGTAGGTTTTCTTTTGATTTCTCAGTTTGGATTATACAGATTGTAAAATGTGTCTGAATCCTTTAGTTTTTATTGACGTAAAAAATGACAGGCAGCAGAGATTAGCTTTTGTATTGATTTTGAAGCTGCTGCAAACTTTTTCTTTCAATCATTCAACTAATGGATTTTGTTCAATGAAACCGTAACACATTATCCATGGACTTTGTATTAGTAGGGAAGACATTTTGGCCTTTACTTGGGGTGGTGGACGCATTTCTTCCCTCTGAATTTTTTGCAAGGTGAGGAAGGGGAAGACAGTCTTAAAAGTACACTCCTAAAATTTTAGCTTTTTGCGACGGAAAAATGCCGTCGCTAATACTTTTAATGCCGTTACAAAAAATATTTTGTGATGGCAAATAACTTTTTGCGACGGCAAGAGGGGGTTGCAACTTGGGGCATTGCAAAAGAGGCAGGGATCCTGGCTGTCTATAATCTCCTTGTCTATTGTAATGATTATATTAGAAAATTTGTCTTGAAATTTTCACTACATTATTGTGGTGCCCTTTGAGAGTGTATGACAGAAGCACAGATAAATTAAAGAACAGTGATCTGTGGCTGTAATTAGATTTCCCTTTTAACCCTAAGTTCATAACGGTTCATCAAACACTATTCGACATCAGTTATTCGACATCAGTTATGAGGGTACTAAGCGCATCCTCATCAAGTTTTTCAAAATCATTTTTTAGCTAATAAATTTAAAAAAATCAACTCTATCAAATTCATTTTCAGCTCGTCAAAATTTATGTTTGTTATAGTATCTTGCTACAAGCAGCGATGCATTGTTTATCGCTAGATTAGTGTTATCGGATGTTCATTCGGAAGTTCGGCCGGATGTCTGGCCAGTCAATTGGTAAATGACAATTTTTTGTTGTCGTTTTTTTTAAAGAAGTGTTTGGCTAGTAAGTTATCAATTTAATAAAAAAATAAAGATTAACATAATAAGAAAATAATATTTAATAAGAATAAGTTAGAATAAAGAGTTTGATGCAATAGGTGTTAGAAGGTGACTAGCTAAAATAACAAAATAGCTTTAGGGTTGGTTTAATTTGACTAAAAATTTGAATAGGTTGGTGGTGTTAGAAGGTGACTAGCTAAAATAACAAAATAGCTTTAGGGTTGGTTTAATTTGACTAAAAATTTGAATAGGTTGGTGTAGATGCTCTAATTAAGGGAAATTTGAATTGTGAGCTTAACTAGTGAAAATCTGTGTTGTGCACATGATGTGCAAAAATTAATAAAAAACATGTTTATATAAAATAATATAAATAGTTAGATTTTAGTATGTAAATTATGAAAACAGAAAAACATTGAAACCTATAATTTAAGTTTTATAATTTTATCACAATTTGTATATTAATTTTTAAGTTGTCACAATTTCATTCATGTAACTTTCAATTCTCTTGCTAGAGTTGTAAATTTGCGCGAGTTAAATCCAAACAACTTGAGTCAAGCTAGTAAATTTTTTAAGATTGGGCAATATAATTTTTAATTTGGTGAGAATCTATGTAAAATTTAAAAATTTGAATAAATTTGAATAAATTTGGGCAGAAATACCAAATAACTTGAGTAATCGAAACAAAATTATATATATAAATATATAAAATTATTTGCTAATTTAATTTTTAATAATAAATAAGATTAATTAAACATTTAATATTAATGAACAAAAGCAAAGACACCTTTTAGAAAGGGATCATCGAACAAGTTGATATTAAAAAAAATTACATTTTATAATGATATAAAATAATTTAAATATGATTTTTCAAAATTTATTTTTAATTTAAAAATTACAATAAAATATTTAAATATAATAAAATTCAATTTCTTACAAAATAAAAGTATGTGGATAAAAAAAAAGGTAAGAAGAAAATTTAGAATGGTATTTTTATTTGATCTGAAAATAATTTTAGATGACTAATAAATTATCACCTATAACCCTATTTTTTTTTAAATAAAAAAAATGTTTCATGAACTATCACTTTTGTTAGAAAAATAACATTTATTTTTATTTGTTTTAGCAAAAGTCACTTTTTAGCAATTTGAGCCAAAGTTTTTTTATTTTAGTTTGTTTAATTGACAATTGAGATTAAAAAAAAAATAACAGAATCTATCGTATTTCACAAGTGCTAAAAAAGTCTAAATGAATAATAAAGAAAATGTTTGAGACTTACAAAAAAACAATCACAACTGTATTTACAATAATATGGTATGATATGTGTCAACTCTTAATTTGTTATACACTCAATGACATAGGGCCCAAATCCCTTGCCACATCATTGTAGATGAAAGTGGAGGTATGTAACATTACTAAAATAATAAATTATCACGTGTAACACCTTTTTTTTTTATTATGTAAAAAATTTTTTTTTTCACAAACTATCACTTTTAATAGAAAAAAAATATTTATTTCTTTTTAATTTTAGCAAAAGTCACTTCTTAACTATTTAAGGCAAAAATTTTTGTTTTTTTATTTTAATTTGTTTATTTCACAATTGAGATAAAAAAATAAATAAATAATAGAATCCGTTATGTTTGGAAATTGTTAAAAAAATCATTTATTTTCTTAATTTTTTTTTGTCTTTTGTTTAAAAAAATATTTGTATTAAAAAATTTTATTGCTGAAGTCGTTGTAGCTTAGAAGGATATATATATATATATATATAATATTTAAAACCAAAAATGACAAAAAATAAAATTATAAACTTTTAACAGTAATTAAAAATTTGAATACGTGTATTTAATAGCATATTATGTTTAGACCAATAAAATTATGACACATCATTATGACACATGTGAATATTGATCTCATTCTAATTGTAGTAACATAATTTTAAAAAGAATTTAAGTTTAAAATTTTATTTTATAATTTAATAAAAGATGCATAAATTAACACTACAAAAAAAATCACTTTTGGCGACTAAATTTTTAGTCGCCAAAAGTCAATTTTTAGTCGCCGAAGGGCTTTAGCGACTAAATTTATTGGTCGCAAAATTAGTAGCCAAAGAGTAGTCGGGAAAGCTAATTGGCGACTAAAATTATTTTAGTTTTAGTTGCGAAAAAAGTTTTTACCCACTAAATATATTGGTTGCCTAAAGTAAATACTAGTGTTTTGGCTATTAAAATTTTGGTCGCCTAAAGTCAAATTTTTTTGGCTACTAAAGATTTAGTCGCCTAAAGTGCTACATTTTTTGCTACTAAAATTTTAGTCGGGAAATAGTTTTTGTTTTGGCTACTAAAGATTTAGTCGCTTAAAGTCCCACATTTTTGACTACTAAATTTTTAGTCGGCAAAAGTTTTGTTATTTGTTTTTAGCTACGAAATATCTTAGTTGGCAAATGTTTAATTTTCTTTTGGTTACAAAACTTTTAGTCGCTAAATGTTTGATTTTCTTTTAGCTACAAAACTTTTAGTGGCCAAAAACATGATATTATGTTTTATTGCAAATATTATAATTTCTCCATAACCTGTCTATATTCCATGCAACCTGTTATACGTATATAAATAAAATGATACATATACTATCAATCATGCCACAAGCTGTATCCGTATACAAAAAATAAATAACTTTAACTGTTAAAGTCCATACAAACCAACTATTGTCCAAACTAAAATAATAATTCTATATAAAATATAGAATCATACAAAAATCAAAGCCCTCCGTATTCAAAAATTACATTTACTACAATGTAAAATGACCATTTGACATGGTACAAATTACCATCGTTATCTGTACCACAACAAAATGTGATGTATGTACGAAGACAAAAGTACATCTATATACCACGAAAAAAACTCATATATTTGTACGACGACAGAAGGTGATCTATGTACTATGCCAGTAATTATCTGTTGGCTGCCAAAAGTTTTCTGTATTAGTAATAGTGAACTGCACAAAAGTCGGAGACGACAAAAGTATTATATTAGTTCTATACAAAAGTGAACTTTCTTCTCAACAAGTCCACGTAACAAAGTCATCTACAAAAAAACAAAAAAAATTAGAATTAGACCAAAAAATGCCTAATTTCATGAATGAATTTGGCAACAAGTGACACATAACATATCAAAAAAGCAACCTTCCATGATGAATCAATTATCAGTCTTTCTAAAATCTTTTGTTATAAGGAACATTGTTAAATGCAGAGCAAGCATTACTAAATTTGTCATTACTAACATGAAGCTAATGTAACAATCTTCTATTTGTATGCAACATCTATCCAAATTCTGTGGCTAAACCAATATCAAAGCCCAATGTGAATAAAAGTATTCTTTTTACTAATTTCCTCATTAATTATTTGCAAAAGGCACTTGAATCATTAGATTGGATATAAAACTATCCCTACTTAGTAATGTCTTTCAGTGCCATTTCATTCAAGATACTTTCCGTGAGAGCGACACGGCCGTTTGGGGGTTATTTTCAATTTGCGCTCTCGAAAAGCCCTTTTTCGACTAAGTTTCGGGCATATTCGGCTCTAACTCGCAACCTACGGGTCCAAATTACATTCCGTCAGTGGTCACAAGTCATTCATCATGAGGAAGCTGCCTGTGAGAGGCATACGGTGGTTCGGGAGTTGTTTTGAATTTTCGTCCCCGAAACGCCCTTTTTCGACTAAGTTTTGGGCGTATTCGGCTCCAAATCCTAACCTACGGATCCGAATGATATTTCATCAGTTGTCACATGTCCTATTTGTCATGGGGAAGCTGCCCGTGAGAGCCACTCGGTGGTTCGGGGGTTGTTTTCAATTTTTGCCCCCGAAAAGTCATTTTTCGACTAAGTTTCGGTCGTATTTGGCTCCAACTCCCAACCTACGGGTCCGAATTACATTCTGTCAGTTGTCACAAGTCATATTTGTCATGAGAAAGCTGCCCGTGAGAGTCACACAGTGGTTCGGGGCCTGTTTTGAATTTTCGCTCTCGAAACGCCATTTTTCGATTAAGTTTTGGGCGTATTCGGCTCCAAATCCCAACCTACGGGTCTGAATGATGTTCTGTCAGTTGTGAAAAGTCATATTTGTCATGGAGAAACTGCCCGTGAGAGGCACATGATGATTCGGGGGCTGTTTTGAATTTTCGCTCCCAAAACACCATTTTCGATTAAGTTTTGGGCGTATTCGGCTCTAACTCCCAATCTACGGGTTCGAATTATGTTCCGTCAGTTGTGACAAGTCCTATTTGTCATAGGGAAACTGCTTGTGTGTGCCATATAGTGGTTCGGGGGCTGTTTTCAACTTTCGCCCTCGAAAAGCCCTTTTTTGACTAAATTTCGGGCGTTTTCGGCTCTAACTCTCAACCTACGGGCCTGAATTACATTCCGTCAGTTGTCACAAGTCATATTTTTCATGGGGAAGCTGCCCGTGTAAGCCACACGGTGGTTTGGGGGCTGTTTTGAATTTTTACCCCGAAACGCCCTTTTTTGACTAAGTTTCGAACGTATTCGGCTCCAACTCCCAAAACACGGGTCCGAATTACATTCTGTCAGTTTTCATAAGTCATGTTCTTCATGGGGAAGCTGCCCATGAGAGGCACACGGTGGTTTGGGGGTTGTTTTGAATTTTCGCCCTCGAAACGCCCTTTTTCGACTAAGTTTTGGGCGTATTCGGCTCCAAATCCCAACCTATGGATCCGAATGACATTCCGTCAGTTGTCACATGTCCTATTTGTCATGGGGAAGCTACCTGTGAGAGCCACACGGTGGTTTGGGGGCTGTTTTCAATTTTTCCCCTTGAAAAGCCCTTTTTCGACTAAGTTTCGGGCGTATTCGGCTCTAACTCCCAATTTACGGGTCCGAATTACGTTCCGTTAGTTGTGACAAGTCCTATTTGTCATGGGGAAACTGCTCGTGTGAGCCAGATGGTGGTTTGGGGGCTGTTTTCAATTTTTGCCCCTAAAAAGCCCTTTTTCTACTAAGTTTCGAGCGTATTCGGCTCTAACTCCCAACCTACGGGTCGGAATTGCATTCTGTCAGTTGTCACAAGTCATATTTATCATGGGAAAGCTGCCCGTGAGAGGCACACGGTGGTTTGGGGGCTGTTTTGAATTTTCACCCCCGAAACGCTCTTTTTTCACTAAGTTTAGGGTGTTTTCGGCTTTAACTCCCTACTTACGGGTCCGAATTAAATTCCGTCAGTTCTCACAAGTCCTATTTGTCATGGAAAAACTATCCGTGTGTGTCACATGATTGTTTGGGGGCTGTTTTGAATTTTCACCCCCGAAACGCCCTTTTTCGACTAAGTTTTGGGCGTATTCGGTTATAACTCCCAACCTACGGGTCCGAATTACGTTTCGTCAGTTGTAACAAGTCCTATTTGTCATGGGGAAACTGCCCGTGTGAGCCAGACGGTGGTTCGGGGGCTGTTTTGAATTTTCAGGAAGGTGGCTGTGATATCCATACGGTGGTTCTGGGGCTGATTCGTATTTTCACCCATTTAACGTTTTTAGGTTAAGTTTAATGCATTTTCAGCTCTAACTCCCAAACTACGTTTGCTAATGACATTTTGTCTATTGTGATAGGTCCTAGTTGTCATGGGGAAGGTGGCCGTGACATCCGTATAGTGGTTTGGAGGCTGTTTCCCAATTTCACCCCCTTATTGCCCTTTTTCGGGTAAGTTTAAGTCATGATAAAGTTCAACAAAATAAATGTAACTTAACCATAATAATAACTCAGCCAATACAGAAATGGAATAAAGGAAAAACCTTGGAAGGAAGCCTTTTGAGAAGGACCGTCAATGTTTGAGAAATCAAATTAGAAAACCAAGGTCTAATTGCAACATACTCCAGTAGCCTGCATTAATGAATGTTGAAAAGACTGATTACCAATGGAATGTAAGGACAAACATATTGCAGAACACAAACTTAAAATAAGCTGAAGTTACCTCTTAATGTCATCTAGGATAATAATGCTTAATGGTGACTTAGAAGCATCCTCAAATACCTTCACAATCTGAGCACATTTACTGCTTTCACTAAGCCCAATCATTGTTTCAGCTGATATCTGTCATAGGCAAAAAAGTAGAATTTAAAAACATGAGAGAGAAAGAGAAGGATGGAGGGCAGGCTATGAGGATTACTTACTATCTTGACATAGGAAAAATGACTGTCAATACCAACAGTAGCTGCCATTGCAATCTTACCACTGTCCAAAACAAACAAGATTTAGAAAATGATCATTAGCTAATGAGGACAAGAAACCAGTGCATTTTTACTTGCCACTTGGACCTTCTAGAAGATAAGTAACAATTGGGCTTCCTTTGCTCACTCTAACTTGCTCAGTTAGTAGCATTGTTCTCTTATATATGTGCTTAAGTCGTGCACCACAATTGACCACGCTATTCAGTCCGCAAATCTCATTCAATAGTTGCCAATAGAATAAATTCGTTTACATTTTTGGCTACCAACATATAAAACTCAAAATTAAGTAATCTTTTCAAATTAATCATTAGTTTTGCATACTCGAATAAATATTAAATAAAAATTTTGAAAACTCAAATGCATATCTTAGGCAACCAGTAATATTTTACAAGTATTACTAGTTACAATTTTTTAAAGTGAAACACCAATATTTTACAACAAAAATATTGGTGTTTCACTTTAAAAAAATAAAAAAAGAAGTGTTTTATTGGTGTTTACGAAATGCAAGAAATAATGAATGTAATGTAAGCAATAAGCATATTAGGAAAAACATAGACTATAGCAATGAAATTAAATTGATGTAGCATTCTCAAACTTCATATCACTAAGATAAAAGACATGGTTACAATTAACCATATTAGACGGGCCATACAATTAATTATCAGAGTCCTCATCAGTATTATAATTACCAACCAAATATCAAGGAAAAAGATTTACAAAATCTCACTTGCTATGGCCAAACTATAATTTACTGGGAATCCATTTGTCATCCAAAACATTTTGCAGCTTTTGTCATAGTAGATCTATTGAAATTGATATGAATAAGGCTTTGTCTATGGGGACAAAGCGTTTGATGTTTCATTCTACATTAACTAACAATTTGACAATATATACATGTATGTGTGCAAGTGAGGTGCGAGTTTGAAACTGCTTGGTGTCATCATCCAAATTGAACGGAGTCAAATTTTGAGGACTCATTCAATTTGTAAAGATATTGTGAAGGTTGTATTTAAAAAAAAAAAAAAGAAATTCTAAATCACCAAATTCACTAATCTCAACCTGACAAGATTTTTTTCTGAACATCAACCATCCATATAAGATGCAAATAGATTTTCTTCAAGTATTGACTATTTAGTAAATGAATATACATCATTGGTGGATCACACAATATACATCATGTTGTAGCAAATTTATTGAACTAAAGCTAATAATGATCTAAACTAACAACCATTTCACTTGTAAAATCATAACAAGGGTACACTAAATCATAATTTTCAAGGAATTTTCTACTCATACATAGAGAGAAATTTCCTTTTAACTTTCAAGGAATCCTGCTTCTCCAAAATAAAAAGATTAAATTGTTATCAAATTCGAAATTAGGAACGAATGTTAATGCATCTTAATTCAATGACATCTACATCACATCCATAAGCTTATATATTCATGGTACTCACAATGAAAATTGTTCACAGCTTTATTGGCCTCCTCAGGTGTTAAGAAACAGACAAATTGTGACAACACTCACCACTGATTAGTGCTAATCTATAATTAAGCATGTTAAGTGACTGATTGACTGAAATTCTAAACTGATTGATTGAGTGTATTAGTTTGAATGCAAAACTATCTGTTTGACTGCTAAATGATTTGTTCATGTTTTATGTTTTAAACTACAAATTGAAGGCTTTATCGGCGGCCGAATCCGAAACTAATTAGTGTTTTATGCTAATTAAAATTTATGTGATTTTATGGTATGTTTAATTGAAATTTGATTTGGTATGATTAAATTGGATTAAATAAGCTAAATTACATTAGTTGGACTTATCTACCAAAATGCCACTTAGTGGACTAGTTCATGAGCCTTTTATTTGATTTCTATATGCTAGCATTATAACATTTCTTCAACCATTTCTTGAACCATAACCGACTAGAGAGAGAGAGAGAGAGTGAGAGGAAAAACTTGATTTCAACAAATTTAGCTTGGAGACTTGAAGATTTTGAAGAGAGATTGCATAATTGAGCTCCTAGACTTGAAATTGAGGACATAAGGTAGAGAATTCACCTTCTCCATTATGAATTTGAGTTACTTCTTGCATGGTTCTTGGTGAATTAGAGTTTAGAGTCAAGATTTGGTTTAAAATGCTGATTTGAGTAGTAATCAATGCATGCATGTACATGTTCTAGCATTTTGAGGTTGTTTTCATGGAAATTGCTACATACATGTCCATATCTTGATTATAGTTCATGAATTCATCATGTTTTTGAAAGGATTGACTCATTTGATTATGTATTGGAAGCTTTGAAGTTGATTAAATTCATGCATGTTGCATGTTGCATGTTCATCATGTTCTTGAAGTTTTGTTTGGAAATGGGTTCAATTAAACTGCCTTTGGGCTTTGATTTTGCAAATTGATCTTTGAAACATGTCATATTATGAGATTTAAAGTGTTTTCCAGAAAATTAGCCCAAAAGGATCGAATTTGATGCTTTAAATGTTAAGTTTCATGCTTGGAGACAAATCTGGAAATTCCAGATTTTGGACCCACGCTCGAGCGTACACTCTGAGTTCATGCAGTCCGCTCGAGCGAGTAATGTAGCACTCGAGCGTGAAATGCGTGTATCCAGTACTTTGCATGTGTTTACAGTCCGCTCGAGCGAGAGAATGCACGCTCGAGCGAGGACTTGTGTCTCACGCTTGAGCGGGGGTTGACCACCCGTCGAGCGTGAATTTCATGCATCCAGTACTTTTGCAGTCCACTCGAGTGATGAAAGTCACGCTCGAGCATAGCTCTTTTGTCTGCATGTCCGCTCGAGCGGAGAAAGCCACGCTCGAGCGAGACCCCTGTTTTCTGAAAATTCTGAAAAGTATTTTAAAGTGCATCTTTGCATTCTCATTTCATCCTAGACATTCCGAGGCCTAGTTTAAGGCATCTTAATGAGGATGATGCTTTAGAACCACACCGAGTCGAGATAGGGACTAAGTTATTGTTTTCCAAACGTGCAACTTAGTGTGTGTTCATCCTGTAACTGTGTAGGGTTAGCATCCGAGGACGCTCACTAGCCTATCTGTAACCTAGAACTCTGTGAGTAACAATGTTATAAAGATATGTTCAATCATGAATATTTTCTGAATGATCTATTGTACTGCTTCCTGAAATGATATTTCTTACTGAATGACTGCTTGTCCTAGTTGCGAACTGTATTCGTGGCATCCATAGCAATTTACTGTTACTGTTACTGTACTGTACCGCTACTGTCATAGAGATCTCTGTCGGTTCTCATGTTTGGAACCACTACTATTTACTGATATGATGGCTATCAACTGACTGTTCGGTCTGTTAAGACCTACTGTACTGTTTGCTATTGGATGTACCACTTATGACTGCTATGATCGAATAACTGATATACTGTTATAACTGACTGTTTTAAATACTGAAAGGACATTCATTCTTAACCTCTTTACGCATATGTTATTCTCTGGGCTTTAGCTCACTGTTTATATATATATGTAGGTGTCCAGGCACCGGACCGGAGCTAAGAGCGTTGGGTTTAACTCCCTTTTGTCAAGCCAACCACTGTGCCTCACTGTGAGGTTCCAAGTCCTTT
Organism: Camellia sinensis; assembly: GCF_004153795.1. Lineage (NCBI taxonomy): Eukaryota > Viridiplantae > Streptophyta > Magnoliopsida > Ericales > Theaceae > Camellia > Camellia sinensis. The sequence continues at coordinate 290,942 of NW_021025251.1, forward strand.
AAGCTAGGGCTTTTGGGGTGTTTAGATTCATCATTTCTGTCTTTGTTTTTTGTATAGACTGACTGTACCTGTACTGTACTGTTCTAATAGGGATTAGGTCCCTGCCATGGATGATTGTACATGTATATATATACTGTTTTGGTTCAGAATGTGAATATGTTATGAAAAGTCTTTTTTGCATACAGACTGTCACAGCTTGTTGGATATCTTTTATTACTGTTTTGGCTTCCGCTAGCCCCTGTACTCTGTATTACTGTTATTACTGCTAAGCAGGCCTTCGGTAATCACGGATTATTGGCCGGTTACGGTGCTAAACCCATAGGGGCGAGTTTGGGTCGTGATAGAGTGATATCAGAGCGATATCAAACCACGAGTTATACCACACACACGTGTCCAAATGAGCTATAGAATGTCCTAGAAAAGTAAATAGGGCATTGCATGAGCATTGAAAAAGTGCGTGTGGCCGTGACATGAATATATGTGCTAATATGTTAAGTATGCAATTGTCTATGTTTATAATTACCATAATTGTCTATAGTGAAATGGATAACGCAAGAAATGATGATGAACCTGAATCATTTGAGGCCAGAATGGCAAGGCTAGAAAGAACAGTTGAACTGCTGACTAAGGCCTTGGGGCTATAACAGAACCAACAGCTCCCACCTCCTCTAGTTCAACCTGAGCAGAATGTGAATGATGATATAATTGCTCTAATGCAGAAGTTCAGTAAAATGAAACCACCGTCATTCCAAGGAGGCCTCGAACTGCTAAAGGCCGAAGCATGGGTCCTAGAGACCGAGAAATTGTTTGAAGTCTTTCCGTGTTCTGAAGCACACAAAGTGCTACTGGCCACCTTCACCTTACAAGAAGAGGCTAGAAGGTGGTGGATGCTTGTCCGTGACACCGACACTATTATGACTTGGGCTTAGTTTAAGGGAGCCTTCTTTGAGAAATACTTCCCTCAGTGTGTCAGGGACCGCAAAGTGACTGAGTTTGAACAACTGAAATAAGGCACTATGTCCGTAGCTGAGTACGAATCGAAATTCACTGAACTCGCCAAATATGCACCACACATGGTGGACACCAATTACAAAAAGGCCAGGAAGTTTGAAAGCGACCTTAATGTTGAAATCCTTAACAGAATCAATGTTCTGAAACTACTGAAATATGTAGATGTTCTTGACCGAGCAATAATGGCTGAATTGAACATCGAGGAACTGAAAGAGACTAAAACACTAGCGACTGAGTGGCGTGGTAAGAGACAAGGCTTCAAGTTTAAGAAAGGCTGGAATAGTTCATTGAATAAAAAACAAAATACAGGGTCAACAACCAGTTCCAGTCAGGGGAGTGGTTCCATACCACCCTGTTCTGAATGTGGTAAGAAACATAAATGGGTTTGTTATAAAATTTTAGGTGCTTGTTACAGGTGTGGCAAGGTGGGCCACATGGTCAAAGATTGCCCTTCTGCTCCTCAGGGCAATAGTAAAGCTGTACCCAGCGCCGCAGCATCAACTACTCCACCAAAACCCAACCCCAAAGCTACTGGAAAAGAGCCTATGAGGCAAGGCCGAGTGTTTGCACTCGTACCGGGAGATGTGCAGAATACCGAGACCGTTGTGACAGGTATACTCTCAATCTGTACTCAAAATGCTTATGTTCTGATTGATTCGGGGTCTACACATTTATATGTCTCGCATGTTTTTTCACGAAAATTGAATAGACCATTGGAACCCATGAATTATCTGTTAGCTGTATCTTCACCTGTTGGGGGATCTATGACTTGTGCTTATATGTACGCTGCATGTGAAATTATTGTTGGAAATGTTCATTTGTATATTGATTTACTGTCTCTGACTATCGATCACTTTGATGTGGTATTGGGAATGGACTGGTTAACAAAATATCATGCTACCATAGACTGTGTAACAAAACAAGTTGTTTTTCGTCCACCTGGATTGCCTGAATTTGTGTTTAATGGAGTTGGAGTAGTACCTCCCCCATATCTGATTTCGTCTATGAAAGCTTTTAAACTGATTAAAAAGGGCTGTAAAGGGTATCTGCGTTATGTATTGACTGTACCTACTGATGCTAAAACTGATGTGAACAGTATTCCTATAGTTAGAGGATTCCCAGATGTTTTTTCAGATGATTTACCAGGGGATTTGATTGATAGGGAGATTGAGTTCACCATTGATGTGATTTCGGGTACACAGCCAGTATCTAAAGCTCCTTACAGAATGGCACCGACTGAATTGAAAGAACTGAAAGTTTAGCTACAAGAGTTGTTAGATAAGAAGTTCATCAGGCCCAGTACTTCGCCATGGGGCGCTCTAGTTTTATTTGTAAAGAAGAAAGACGACTCATTGAGACTTTGCATTAACTACCGTGAACTGAACAAGGTAACAGTGAAAAATAAATATCCATTGCCTCGTATTGATGATTTATTTGACCAATTACAGGGTGCCCAAGTGTTTTCCAAAATCGACCTTAGATCTGGGTACCACCAGTTGAAAGTCAAGACAGGGGATATTGAAAAGACTACCTTTCGAACGAGGTATGGACATTATGAATTCTTAGTTATGCCTTTCGGAGTTACCAATGCACCTGCTGCATTTATGGATCTTATGAACAGAATTTTCAAACCATTCCTAGATGAATTTGTAGTTGTTTTCATAGATGACATTTTAATTTATTCCAAAAGCACGGAAGAACATGAACATCATTTAAGAATTGCCTTGCAGACCCTAAGAGAATAGAAACTGTATGCTAAACTGACCAAATGTGAATTTTGGCTTGACAATGTAATGTTTTTGGGACATGTAATCAGTAAGAATGGAATTTCAGTTGATCCGCAGAAAATTGAAGCAGTAGTGACTTGGCCTAGACCGACAAATGTTACCGAAGTCCGAAGTCTGAAGTTTTCTAGGCTTAGCCGGGTATTATAGAAGGTTTGTCAAAGACTTCTCCAAAATTGCCCTACCACTGACTCAATTGACTTAAAAGTGAATATCATTTGACTGGACCGAACAGAGGGAATCAGCATTTCAAGAGTTAAAGACTCGACTTGTGACTGCACTAATTCTTACCCTACCCTCAGGTACGGATGTTTATACTATATTTAGTGATGCTTCTTATAAGGGTTTGGGATGTGTTTTAATGCAGAATGGTAAGGTTATTGCGTATGCTTCCCGACAACTGAGACCGCATGAAAAGAACTACCCGACCCATGATTTGAAACTTGCTGCAGTAGTATTTGCATTGAAAATCTAGCGTCACTACCTTTATGGGGCGACATGTGAGGTGTATACAGACCACAAGAGTTTGAAGTACTTCTTCACACAGAAAGAACTGAACATGAGGCAGTAGAGATGGTTAGAACTGATAAAGGATTATGATTTGCAAATTTTGTACCATCCAGGAAAAACTAACACCGTTGCCGATGCACTGAGCTAGAAATCAGTTGGAAATCTAGCCTGTTTACTCACTTGGCAGAAAGAATTGCTATGTGACCTTGAAAACTTGAAGTTGAGATTGTTTTGCATGAACAAGGTGGAACCTTAGCCGCTATTTCTGCTCAACTGGCACTGATTGAGGAAATTAAAGAGAAACAACAACAGGATGACTTCTTGAAGAAGATCATCGATGAACGAGAATCTAAACCGAGGCCGGATTTCAAATTTGAAAACAATGTACTGAAATTTCAGGGAAGGTTATGTGTACCGAGTGATTCTGAACTGAAAAGAAGAATTTTGAAAGAGGGCCACAATTCAAAATTGTCTATTCATCCAGGAAATACGAAAATGTACCAAGACTTGAAACTGAATTTATGGTGGCCGGGAATGAAGAAAGAGATTGCTGATTTTGTGTCGAAATGTCTTTATTGGCAACAAGTTAAAGCCGAACATCAATGACCCGCAGGCTTACTGCAACCCTTACCGATACCGGAGTGGAAATGAGAACATATCACTATGGATTTCATTGTTGGTTTACCTCGCTCCAGTAAAGGTATGGACTCAATTTGGGTTATTGTTAATAGACTGAATAAATCTGCTCACTTCTTACCTGTCAAAACAATTTATAATGCAGACAAATTGGCTATAATCTATATTGACGAGATTGTTAGATTGCATGGAGTGCCTGTGTCCATTGTTTCTGATAGGGACTCGAAGTTTACATCGAGATTCCGGCAAAGCCTACAGATAGCATTGGGTACTGAACTGAGACTGAGTAGTGCATACCATCCTCAGACAGATGGCCAGTCAGAAAGAACCATCCAGACTCTGGAGGATTTACTGAGAATGTGTGTCCTTGATTTTCAGAAAAATTAGGAAAGCCACTTACCGTTGGCTGAATTCGCCTACAACAACAGTTTTCATTCAAGCATTGGTATGGCGCCTTTCGAGGCTTTATATGGCAGGAAATGTCAATCTCCTATCTGCTGGGCAGAAGTTGGAGATGGGCCTTTGCTTGGGCCTGAGATTGTACATGAAGCCACAGAAAAGGTGAAACTGATTCAGCAGAGATTGAAAACTGCACAAAGCCAACAGAAAAGTTATGCGGATGTCCGAAGGCGAGACAGCGAATATGAAGTAGGTGATCATGTTTTTGTTAAAGTGACACCGATGAAAGGGCAGACCCGTTTTGGGGTTAAAGGTAAGTTAGCGCCGAGATATGTCGGGCCGTATGGGATTATTGAAAAGATTAATCCGGTGGCGTATCAAGTAGCGCTTCCTCCTGAAATGGAGCATATACATAACGTGTTCCATATTTCAATGTTGAGGGATTACCTCCGGGATCCCTTCCATGTGATTGAGGCTACCCGTGTAGTGCTAAGTAACGACTACACTTATGAGGAACGGCTTATTCAGATTGTAAACAGACGGATCAAGAAATTGAGGAATAAAGAAATTCTGTTAGTGAAAGTCGATTGGCAAAACCATGGTGGCGTGTATGCCACTTTGGAAAGAGAAGATGATATTATCAAGAGATATCCTGAACTGTTCCCACTGAATCCAGTATTCTTCCAAAATGAAGGTAATTCGAGTTTGGAGGACCAAACTCTTTGTAAGGAGGGGAGACTGTGACAACCCTCACCAATGATTAGTGCTAATCTATGATTAAGCATGTTAAGTAACTGATTGACTGTAATTCTGAACTGATTGATTGAGTGTATTAGTTTGAATGCAAAACTATCTGTTTGACTGCTAAATGATCTGTTCATGTTTTATGTTTTAAACTGCAAATTGAAAGCCTTATCGGCGGCCGAATCCGAAACTGATTAGTGTTTTATGCTAATTAGAATTTATGTGATTTTATGGTATGTTTAATTGAAATTTGATTTGGTATGATTAAATTGGATTAAATAAGCTAAATTATATTAGTTGGACTTATCTACCAAAATGCCACTTAGTGGACCAGTTCATGAGCCTTTTATTTGATTTCTATATGCTAGCATTATAACATTTCTTCAGCCATTTCTTGAACCATAACCGACTAGAGAGAGAGAGAGAGAGAGTGTGAGAGGAAAAACTTGATTTTAACAAATTTAGCTTGGAGACTTGAAGATTTTGAAGAGAGATTGCATAATTGAGCTCCTAGACTTGAAATTGAGGACATAAGGTAGAGAATTCACCTTCTCCATTATGAGTTTGAGTTACTTCTTGCATGGTTCTTGGTGAATTAGAGTTTAGAGTCAAGATTTGGTTTAAAATGTTGATTTGAGTAGTAATCAATGCATGCATGTACATGTTTTAGCATTTTGAGATTGTTTTCATGGAAATTGCTACATGCATGTCCATATCTTGATTATAGTTCATGAATTCATCATGTTTTTGAAAGGATTGACTCATTTGATTATGTATTGGAAGCTTTGAAGTTGATTAAATTCATGCATGTTGCATGTTCATCATGTTCTTGAGGTTTTGTTTGGAAATGGGTTCAATTAAACTACCTTTGGGCTTTGATTTTGCAAATTGATCTTTGAAACATGACATATTATGAGATTTAAAGTGTTTTCCAGAAAATTAGCCCAAAAGGATCGAATTTGATGCTTTAAATGTTGAATTTCATGCTTGGAGACAAATCTGGAAATTCCAGATTTTGGATCCACGCTCGAGCGAGGAACTTCATGCTCAAGCGTACACTCTGAGTTCGTGCAGTCCGCTCAAGCGAGTAATGTAGCGCTTGAGCGTGAATGTGTGTATCCAGTACTTTGCATGTGTTTACAGTCCGCTCGAGCGAGGGAATGCACGCTCCTCGCTCGAGCGGGGACTTGTGTCTCACACTCGAGCGGGGGTCGACCGCCCGTCGAGCGTGAATTTCATGCATCCAGTACTTTTGCAGTCCGCTCGAGCGAGGAAAGTCACGCTCGAGCGTAGCTCTTTTGTCTGCATGTCTGCTTGAGCGGAGAAAGCCACGCTCGAGCAAGACCCCTGTTTTCTGAAAATTCTGAAAAGCGTTTTAAAGTGCATCCTAGGCATCCTCATTTCATCCTAGGCATTTCTAGGCCTAGTTATTATTTCCCAAACGTGCAACTTAGTGTATGTTCATCCTGTAACTGTGTAGGGTTAGCATCCGAGGGCGCTCACTAGCCTATCTGTAACCCAGAACTCTGTGAGTAACAATGTTGTAAAGATATGTTCAATCATGAATATTTTCTGAATGATCTACTCTACTTCTTCCTGAAATGATATTTCTTACTGAATGAATGCTTGTCTTATTTGCGAACTGTATTCGTGGCATCCATAGCAATTTACTGTTACTGTACTGTACCGCTACTGTCACAGAGATCTCTGTCGATTCTCATGTTTGGAACCACTACTGTTTACTGATATGATGGCCATCAACTGACTGTTCGGTCTGTTAAGACCTACTGTACTGTTTGCTATTGGATGTACCACTTATGACTGCTATGATCGAATAACTGATATACTGTTATAACTGATTGTTTTAAATACTGAAAGGACATTCATTCTTAACCTATTTACGCATATGTTATTCTCTGGGCTTTAGCTCACTGTTTATATATATATGTAGGTGTCCAGGCACTGGACCGGAGCTAGGAGCGTTGGGTTTAACTCCCTTTTGTCCAGCCAACCACTGTGCCTCACTGTGAGGTTCCAAGTCCTTCAAGCTAGGGCTTTTGGGGTGTTTAGATTCATCCTTTTTGTCTTTATTTTTTGTATAAACTAACTGTACCTGTACTGTATTGTTTTAATAGGGATTAGGTCCCTGCCCTGGATGATTGTATATGTATGTATATACTGTTTTGGTTCAGAATGTGAATATGCTATGAAAAGTCTTTTTTGCATACAGACTGTCACAGCTCGTTGGATATCTTTTATTACTGTTTTGGCTTCCGCTAGCCCCTGTACTCTGTATTACTGTTATTACTGTTAAGCAGGCCTTCGGTAATCACGGATTACTGGTCGGTTACGGTTCTAAACCCATAGGGGCAGGTTTGGGTCGTGACACAAACCTAAACCCCCTGCTGGTTCCTTTTTCATTTTGCCACAAGTCCTGTGTGTTTTTTTTTTTTTTTTAAGTTTAAGGACGTTAACTACCCATCTGTTCACCAACCTCAGCATTGACCTAAGACTATCACACTATCACACTCCCATAAATTTACTTAATTCTACATCTAGAATTTGAGTAAAAATGAACACATGCACGCGCGCATAGATTCTTTTGACCTTATATTTATCTAAGGTTCATATGTTTCTTAAAATTTACAACAATTTTCTGCATATGATGGTTCAACTAGTTAACACACCTGACCTAGACCGAGGTGTGGCACATCTAGGCCAAGGTGTGGCACAACTTAGTCAAGCGTTGTCCTTTCTATCCGAGATCATTGTTCCCCTGCTTGCCGATGTCTTGTTCTTAGCCGAGATAATTACCCGCCGGAGTGCCCATGCCATCTTGCTTGTTGAACACACTTTGTTATAGTCTTGTCTTTTCACTTAGCCACCTTTTTTAGGAGAACCAACCTGGTAGTGCCACGTGCCCCTGCAGAGGGTTAAGTTAGCCGACAGACCCAGAAAATATACATTTTTGTATTACATCTTTGCCTTGTAGAGAGAGAGGCTCTAGGAAGAAGAAGAAGTTCTAGAGTGAGAGAGTGGGCTTTTGAGCTTGATTTTTAGGGATCAAACCGTTAGATTCGCGTATTGAGGTTAGATTCTTAATTTACTTTTGTTGTTCCTTATGTTTATCTAGCTGCATTGCACGATTGAACCTGTTCTGCATGTTATGCATTGGTTTAAAGTTGGTTTTAGAAAGAGAAGATAGTGTTCATGTGTTTTTGAAGAAAAGCCTCGTTTGATCCGAAAGTTTGCATTAAGGCTCATGTTTTTGTGTTTGTTTTGATAAGATCCTTGAGTGTGGGTACCCAAGTCCATGTTTTTGAATTCATAGCATGAAACCTCAGCTTTTGTAATAGCAAGTTTTGATCTTTGCATTCATCTTCCTCATGTTCATGTTCTTCATGTTCATATTCTTCAAGAAAAGGAAACCCAGTTTTTCCCGACTTCATTTCCTTGGATGTGGTCATCGGGACCACACCTCGGCAAGGAGGTGTGGGACATCGGCCAAGATCTGGTTGGTGCCCATTATGTTTTCCCGAGATAAGGAACAGTGTTTTGTTTTGAATCGCCTTAGTTTGGAATTATATTTGGATTACAAAATTACTGCCAAGTAGACAAAACACTAGTTGTAGTGGTGGAATTATGAGGCCTCAGGGGATTTTAAAACAGCCATTAATAGCTTAATTTCATAATTTTGTTCTATGGAAGAAAATGAATCAGGCTACGTGCTGGCAAATCATGGACATTCTCTTGAAGAAGATAGGGTTTGCTTTGGACTTCTAGGATGATAAAGTTGAGGATTCAAGCATTCTATATCTTTTGTTGAAGTTAGGTGTATAGTTGTATTGTATGCGCACACATGCATGTGTGAGAGTCTTCAATTCCTCTAACATGTCACATTTACTAGATATGTTACATGGACTTCTCTAAAAGCATGAAGTAGCTGTGTTAGACATGCAACACTTGGATAAGGTACATGTGTTTGACATGACTAACTGGACATGCCCTGAGCAAACATGTCAAGGACACATAAAACTCTATAGTGCAACTCATAAACTAATAATGGGGCTTTTAGTTATTACTTAACTCAATATTCTATGGTTGCTTTCCTGACTTGTAGAAACACTAACTAATAATCTAGGAAGTTCAAATTTTAATGTCTGAATGACTTTTTCAACATCCAATGAATTTGATTAGCTTTCAAAAAATATACTATACTTACTCATATCAAATTGCCAGTATTGTTCTTAAAATAAAATACATACAACTAATTGAATTTTTTTTATTATATGTACCCTTCTTTTTTTTTTCCCTTTTTTTTTTGTTGAAAATTTGGTTGAAACTAAACACCATCAAGTCTGCTGAAGCTGAAATAAATAAACCAAACAATAAAAAACAAAAATTTCTCCAAAGATTGAACTAGCAAAGAATTTGACTATGAATTCAGTAATCAATATGCACAAATTTTTAAAAGAATACAATTAACTAGCACTAGTTTCTTCTGGAAACAAGAAATCAAAAGAAAAATTACTAAGAATTATTGTATATAATCTGTCTATCTCCTAACAATTCATGTGTATAACATATATATATATATACTAATAAAATTCGTCACTATATTATTGCCCCTGAATCCAAAGTCATAGAGAGAGAGAGAGAGAGAGAGAGAGAGAGAGAGAGAGAGAGAGAGAAAAGAAAAACCCACCACTCAAATATCCTTGTTTTGGCCATGTCCGTGTCTATATCTCCATCTTTAATGGCATCAAAATCAGCAACCTTTCTCCTCCGAAGATGCATCTTGACATAAAAATTAAGAAACAACAGGCGAATGGCAGCATTGAGAACCGAATTGAAACCCCAAGCCCCAATTCCATTACATCCACCTTTCAAAAAATGAAGCAAAAGCACACCCACATGGCACAAAACATTACAACCAAGAAGAACAATCTGACAAGTGACCACAAAGGGGAAACGAGCACCGGGCAAACCAATGGCAATCCAAAATCTGTAGCCATAAACGAGAGAGTAAACAAAGGTGGCAATGAGAATGGCAAGAACTTGAAAAGATTGAGAGAATTCAAGCTAGAGGAAGGACATGAAGATGAGAATGGAGTGGTTGAAGAGGCGGAAGAAGGAGAGGTGGCGGCCGCGGAGGATGGAGAAGAAGGTGCGGAAAGTGTGGAGGAAGCGGGAGAGGTAGAAGAGGTAGGACCAGAAGAAGATGCGGCCAGAAGGGTGGGTGCGGAGGGGGAAACAGAGGAGCCATTAGAAAGGGGTTTTGGAGCTCGCCCAGAAGCAGCGGGTGTCGCGGATCTCGGAGGCGGAGGAGAAGAGGAGGCCGGTGAGCTGCGGTGGCGATGTTCGACGATGGAAGATTGACGGACACTGGTCGTGTGCGATGCTGAGATGAGGGGCGGTGGTGATTGATTCTCTGTGTGACAGAGAGAGACAGAGGGAGAGCAAGAGAGAGAAAGAACCGTGTGAAGAAGTAATAGATTTGGACAAAAATTTAGGCGCCAATATGAAATATTTCCCAGTAAAATTTTGAACACATCTGCCGACTAAATTTTAGTTGCTGAAGATAGGTTACCAAAAATTAAAAAAAAAATTATTTGGCGACTAAAATAATTTTTTGAGCGGCTAATTTTTTTTTTTTTTGTTGCTGAAAGTAAGTTTTTGACGACTAAAACTTTAGTCACCAAAGAGAAAAAATAATTTTTTTTATTTTCCATTCGGCGACTAAATATTTTAGTAGCCAAAAGTCAATATGCGGCGACTAAGTTTTTTTTTTGGTTGTCAATTCTGGCATTTTTAGCAACTAAATTTTTTTTTAGTCGCCAATAATGACGGCTAATTTTTTTTTTTTGTTACTGAAAGTAAGTTTTTGACGACTAAAACTTTAGTCACCAAAGAGAAAAAATAATTTTTTTATTTCTCATTCGATGACTAAGTGTTTTTTTTGGTTGTCAATTCTGGCATTTTTAGCAACTAAATTTTTTTTTAGTCGCCAATAATGAATATACCCCGACTAAAAAAAATTAATAGCTAAATATTTTACTTTTGGTGACTAAAAAAAATGTTGGTCACCAATTTCATAACTTTTGATGACTAAATTTTTTTTAATCGCCAATTTTAATCGCCAAAAATACATTTTGTTGTAGTATAATGAATGAATATTGATTCTATTATGGGAACAAAGGATTTATTGAAGTGAAAGTTGAACGTTCTTACACATTGAAATATTGAAGTGAAAGTTGAGGTTAAAATGGATTTATTTAATTTTTTTTTTTGTTGATGAAATTCAGAAGAGATATATAAATGAAGTAAAGTACATCACATAACATTCTTCTCACACATCAAAACAATAACGCAACGAAAGATGGATAAAATATACTTATATTGTGTTTGGTTAAAAGATTTGAAAATGAAAAATGTGTGTGAAATTAAATAAAATATAAACGTATTTTATTAATATTTCACATATCTTATTCTTTTCATTTTTTAAATCATTTCTCAAATCTCTAACCAAATACAACGTTAGACAACCCATCCAATAACGAATTCCAAACCAACCAACCAGTTGCGAGATCCAATTCAATTAGGCCATGTTTGATTCACAAAACTAATAGTGAGATATTAATAATCTTATTAAATTAATATGGTATTCACCATCCAATTGGATTAATAGGATAAATTATCTATTGGATTAATAATCCCACCTCTACTCTATTACTAATAATCTTATAAATTTGTTGGATTAATTATCTATTGGATTAATAATCCTAAATCAAAATATTAAAACAAACATAAGATAATTAAATCCACAAATTAATAATTCAAATTTCATACTTTAATCCATCCAATCAAACATATTCTTATATTGTTCTTAGTTACAGGTGTTTTTTTTTTTTTTCAAATTTTTTTATGAAAAAACACAGGTGAATTACTTTACAAGCTTGAGCGTACACGATCCTACTCCTCCCCAATCACTTTTTGATGTTTGGGTTCGGCTTTATCGATTCGACCTGGCAGTTGAATTGAATTCCTAGTTCCAAAGACATGCGTATCCGGGCCTCTTTCTCTCTGTCTCAGCTTAGACCCACATTGTGAGGTATAAAGGGTGGCGGGGATGGATGATCCAAAGGTGTGCGATGCTCGAGCTTCAAGAATCGAACGCATGACTTTACTGGGACTGACTCAATAATACTAACTCACCATTAATATTATGATGGCACTATAATAAATGATATGATAAAATTTAAGATATTTTTAATAATTGTAATTTATATAATGAGTAAGATCAATAAAAAAATAATATAATTAGTGTTAGTACATTAATTAGTATATGTAGTACCATCGTTATTATTGATCCCACTTATTATATAAATTATAAATACTCAAAACTTTTAAAATTATGTCACATCATTTATTATTATACTAATTAATACATTAATTAATACATATAACATTATTCTCAATATTATCACTCGCGAGAGCAGTAGATGGTTGGGTTCCTGGGGATAATGCTAGAGTCTCCAGAAACCCCATATACCTGTAAGATTTGATATATGATTTATCGCCCCCACCAATTCACCCATGCACCAAAAACAAATTCCAAAGGAAAAAATGGTTTTGATACCCTAAATAATAACAACAATTACTTGAAACTTCAAAAGTTTAATTTCACTTTTTATATTTTGATTGTTGTACCATTTTATTTTTTAAGTTGAATTAGTGCTTTTTACCATAAATATATAATTGTCACTAATACTGTGTTTAGATGATTAATTTGAATGAATGACAATTTATAAAAGATAAGAGAAATGAAAATGATTTTTTTTTTTTAAAGAAAATTACATACTGTCAGCAAAAATTTGGTTTGGGTGTGATATCGATAGTTAACAGACAAACCAATTCTCACAAACAGTAGGATCAAACAATTTGATTGTGTCTTAATGCCTTAACAGGTTCAAAGACTTCTTTGAAAATTTACTTGTTGAAGAAACACAACAAATACAACTAAAATTTGATTGATAATTATAAAACTTGTTTTTCAACCACAAGGATCAAATTACAAGTTCTTTGAAACTGCGCTCGGCAGAACTTAATTACAAGAACTGTTAATTGTTACTGCTACTGCTACTGCTACTCCTAATTGCAAGAACTGCTACTACTAGACACACTAGACTACTCCTAAATTTCTTAAGTTGTAAGTTGATTTTTCTATCTCTTTTTCCTTTGAATCTCCAGCCTTTATACCACTGGCCCTGCTGCTTATTTGCTAACACGTGTCTCACCACAGAGCAGGTTACTTCCACTTTTTGCATAACGGCCCATGATCTCCATATATAACCGCTTGTAACTATCTCCTCTGCTGCAACCTCCTCTTTCTGTTTAGTCTATGCAAACAGACCACGTGCCTCGCATCTATCACATGTCTAACTTCATGGCTCTCCTCCTGGGCCACGTTTGGCTATATTTCTTTGCACTACCGGATGAATTGACCGAAAAAATTACCTCAGTTCCGATTCGTAACTCGAAATCAACGTGGCTCGAATGGCCCGACATCAAAACGATGTCGTTTTGATTTTTTTTTTTCCAGCGTTTTTTTGCAGATTTTTCTGATGAAGGAGAAGAAGAAAAGGAAGAAGAAGAAGAAAAATGCATAGAAAACAGAGAAAAAAATGCAGAGAAAACAATGTCATCATCATCTTCAACATCATCATCATCTTCATCAACAAAAAAAAAAAATTTCTCTGCAGATCCGGATCAACATTATCATCATCAATAATATTTTTTTTTTTTGCAGATCCAGATCTACTAAGAAAAAATACAGAATTTTTTTTTTCAGATCCAGATCTGCGATTGTCGCCACCATCACCGACCATCACCGTCGATCGCCTCTTCTCTTCTCTCCTCTCTTTTCTCTCTCTCTCTCTCCTCTTTTCTTCCCTCTCTGTCTATTCGAAAGAATGAAAAGAGAAGAATGAAAATGAAAAAAAGAAAAAGGCAAAAAAAAAAAAAAAAACACTGCCAGTCGTTTTGGACAGTTCGAACCATTCGAGTCGCATGAGATTCGAGCTTCCACTCATTTCTCAAACTACCTTCGCCACCTCTGTTACCTTGATTGCCTTTTCCCTGTCACATGTTTTGCATTGTGGGACCCACATCCCTCTACAAAACTCGTGGCCTTCATTTCTACCATCCACTTGATTAGCTATCTGCGCTCTGTTATGCTTGTATACAGAAAAAATAATTTTTAGTGTCAACACATTCATATTTTTTTAAAAATATTATTTACCAATTCTTTTCAAATTATTATTATAATTATTTGTTGGAAATGGTTATAAAATTCTGGATAAAACCAGAATTTTTTCCTAAGTTCGGTCTATTTTTTAGGTGGGCCCCGAGTGTCGATTTACTTGGGTTAAAGTGGTAACGCGTTCTATACCGCGTTGTGATTCACGTGGTATATTTGGTTGCTTAAAACCATTACCGAGTGAATGGGAAATTGAAGCCATAGTGTGCGCCATGAAAATGGAGTTTTGGTGGAAATTCCTTAAAGTGGTAAATTGGCTTGTCCCACATTGATTTGGTGGGAAGTTTTGAAAGGGTTTATAAGGCTTAGGGTGAGATACTTGGGGTGTGCCCCAAGGGGTACCCAAGTGTTTTAGAGGGAGAGGTTATGGGCAAAATGGGCTAGACCCATTGGACCCAAAAATCACCACACGCGCGCCGCCGCCATCCGGGCGGGCTAGGCTTGGGCACGGGTGCGTGGTTGGGTTGGGCTTCTAATCTTTTTGGGCCAAAAACATTTGAATTTAATTTTATTTTTTATTAAAATAAAATCCAGAATTCAAATTAAATTGGTTTGGATTTTTTGTTTATCCAAACAGGGCCCTTCCCGTTTTCAAACAGAATTAAACTGTTTTGGATTTATTGCTCATCCAAACAGAGCCCTTCCCGTTTCTATCTGTTTGAATAAACAGATTCAAATCTGTTTAAATTTGAATCTAACAGGTTTCATACTTGTTCAATTCAAAACCAAGAGCCACCTTTACATCTATAAATAGACTAGCCTCCCATTTGGATTTTCAATCAAATTTTTCGTACTCCATCTTCTGCAAATTATATTCTTCATCTTGCTGTATTTTATTTCCTAAAGAAAGATTGTAAACACTTAGTGTGCTCGTAAGGCAAATAATTTGTAGTGCTGCTATTGTTTGTGGTAAGATCATTTCATCCTGGAAGATAGACGTCTAAATTCTGAAAGCACCGTGGAGAGGACGAATCTGTCTTAAGGACACAGTGTTAAACACTGGATTTGATCAGAAAAGTTATTCAAATAAATTAATCAAGTAAGTTGTTTAATTTTATTCTGATTTTTATTATGTTTATTTAATCAGATTTTATTTTTGTTTTTGTAACAAAATAAAATCTGTGGTTTTATTTATTTATTTTTATTTCGAGTTTGATTTTTGTAATCAAACAAATTCTCTCATTTTTTTTATTTTTTTTATTCTTGTTGTTGTTTTGTACATAACAGAATTTAATCTTTTTAAATACAGTGAAGATTATCCAATATTATTATGTAAATAGGTAGTTTGAGTAGTAATAAAGAAGGTGTGTTGAGAGAGAGAGAGAGAGAGAGAGAGAGAGAGAGAGAGGAGAGGAATCTCTGATAGCGTGTGGGTGAGGAGGCAGTGCAGTAGTTGCAGAAATTTCCTACTTGGGGGATTCCTTCGTTCATTCTATGTGGGAAAGTGTGAAAAAAAAGAAGAAAAGAAAATATGGACAGAATTTTGCGTGGCCTTTACGAAACCAAACCCAACCCTGTGCTGTGCCGTGTGTGTGTCTGTCTGTTTGGCTGTGAGGACAGCACAGACCAGTCGCAGATAAGACCAAAAAAGAGCTGCTCTGTTCTCTGTTCAGTTGCACACCTGAAGTTTTCATTCTATCTTCCTTATATTAGTTGCAAATTTATATTCTTAATTCATAAGATTAGATATGTATTGAAATCCTCCATTACTCATGTAGCATGGAGAGAATCAAGTCTTTCAAGTACCGATACACTGACCTCAAATGAATGACACGATGCAGTGACGGAATTAAGAAATTAAATCAGAGAGGGAGTATTTATTAATCACAATATTAAAATTTTTTATAAAAATATTTTACATAAATTTTTATAATTGACTTTTAAAAAGATATATATATATATATATATTTATAACTAGTATATTATGGATAATATAAAAAAAAGTCATAGATATAAATTTTAAATTAAATTATATAATGATAAAGTATTTTTTTATACAAAATTTCAGTAAAAATTCAATATAATAGTCATACTATATTATCATTAACTTATGATATCACCAACCAACAGTAAAGAAACACATAGAGAATGAATTCCACGTGTGAAATATAACTAACAATTCAATAAATTTCATATTTTCATTAAATTTAATTATAATTGTATGTTAAGAATGATGGACATCACCATTGTATTGAAATTTTCATAAATAATAATATAACTTATCGTAATATCTTTATTTTTAATTAAAAAGAATCATTATTATTCTCATAATTTTAAAAATGTCATTGATATTTCAATTTAAATAATATTTTATAATTTTTTTATTTAAATTTTTTCTTTATCTAATCCCATTTATTGCTAAAGGTGGTTCCCTATTTTTCAATAAAGCTGCCTGTTTAGCCCTCAAGGATTAATTTATCATTTGTTTTGGGTAACTAAATTTCAAGCTTTAAGATCTACTTATGAGATTTAAATAGGGCTATAGGTTTGGCATTCTGAGGTTATGTAGAAAGACATGATAGATATTGTAGTGTCGTCTTTAGTTGAAACATAAATGCTCAAATTTTAGTTAGAAATGACATTTTGGATTCGTTTGGGGATGGGTTGGTTTTTTAATTTTTTTAAATTTTTGACTATTTTAATTCGGGATTAAAAAGTTTGATTTGGACAAGATTTTTTGACTTTTTTTAATTTTTTTATAAGAGAAATAATGTAATAATTATAAATTGAACGTGATGTTTTGTTTTATTGAATTAAAAAGTCTGTTTTATTTTTTTTGTTTTTTTACTATTTTGGCCAAAAAAGTCTCAAACCCTCTTTCCCAAACAAGCCCTATAATTTAGATTAATTTTATATTTGAATTCACACTAAATCAATTCGATTTAGGAAAATGATTGGTGGCCCTAAAAAAGTTGCCCCTAATATCTCTAATTTCCAATTTTGGAAACTATTTTTTTTTTTCGACAATGCTACGTAGCTCAAATTTTGTGGCTCAAAAGTGGCTCAAATGGCCAAAACGACGTCGTTTTGAGTACAGAACTGTTGTTCTGTACTCAAAACGACGTCGTTTTGGCCATTTGAGCCACTTTTGAGCCACAAAATTTGAGCTACGTAGCATTGTCGAAAAAAAAAAATAGTTTCCAAAATTGGAAATTAGAGATATTAGGGGCAACTTTTTTAGGGCCACCAATCATTTTCCTAAATCGAATTGATTTAGTGTGAATTCAAATATAAAATTAATCTAAATTATAGGGCTTGTTTGGGAAAGAGGGTTTGAGACTTTTTTGGCCAAAATAGTAAAAAAACAAAAAAAATAAAACAGACTTTTTAATTCAATAAAACAAAACATCACGTTCAATTTATAATTATTACATTATTTCTCTTATAAAAAAATTAAAAAAAGTCAAAAAATCTTGTCCAAATCAAACTTTTTAATCCCGAATTAAAATAGTCAAAAATTTAAAAAAATTAAAAAACCAACCCATCCCCAAACGAATCCAAAATGTCATTTCTAACTAAAATTTGAGCATTTATGTTTCAACTAAAGACGACACTACAATATCTATCATGTCTTTCTACATAACCTCAGAATGCCAAACCTATAGCCCTATTTAAATCTCATAAGTAGATCTTAAAACCTTCTTAAATAGTTATTATTTCAACTCATAAAAAATAAATATATGAATAAATAATTCATACTAATCTGAATTTTTTAATTTTACTCAAAAGTTTAAAGTCACATTTCAAATTGTTCCATTCCATTTAGTCCGCTTTTACTCAACTAACAAATTGTAATGATTTCGGCAATATACATCTTCTTAATACAATTTTCAGAATATTTTATAGACAAACATACTACACTCTTGTAACAATTTAAATCATACATCTTATAAATTTATGTATATATTATTTTTTAAAAAATAATAATAAATTGATTTGTTAATTATATGCCTCAAGATTTTATTGACAAGTATGATTTTAAAATTTTATCATTTACCTTTTACAATAAATAAGATGAAATAATATAACTAGGATAATTGAACCAATATAATTTTTTGGGAAATTTATTTTTCAGTAATGAAAAAATAATTTCATTTTCATAGTGGTACAAGTCTCCTATGTATATGGTGTAAGCCTATTTCTATGCTTGGTGCAAATTTTTTGTGTATCAGAATTGCACTATTTCACTAATTTATAAATTTTTCATGAATAATTTACAAATAAATTTTTAGAAAATGAAGGATTGAAATCATCAAAATAAGATCAATAATGGTTCCGTAGGCCAAACTAGACCTCTGTAATTTAACCCAAGAATGGAGAGAAATTGGTCCCTTCCCTATATTTAAATGAAATGAAATAAAAATAAGGATTGGAGTTTTATGGAACAACAGTCTCTTTCGAGTGAATATGGCAGGTTATTACCCAAATGGAGAACAACAAATGTATTTATGTATTGTTCTCCAACAAAAAAAAAAAAAAAAATGTATTTATGTGGTGACCCTGCAAACCAAGCTACAGCTGCAAGTATTAGTAAAGTAGATGCAGACTTTGCCATGCATAGTCTACAATATATCATATCATATACATAGCCTGTTCCAACCTTCTTAGCCTCTAGTCTCACCACCACTAACCCCCAAATCTTTGACCCAGATTTTATCGGTTTGGCTTTATTCGTAATTTGTACAATATATTATTATTATTAATATTTTCTTGACAAACTTCTTTTAATTAATTTGAGGTAGAGTTACAGAGATTAATCCTTAAATCTAATATTTACAATTATGATTAAAAGCAACATGATGACAAATGAACTTTAAATGTGTCATTTGATAACGTTGTCAATTCAATTTTTTTTTGAAAATAAATAAAAATAAAGGAAATATGTTTGGTGAGACGGTGGTGATAATTGACCGCGAAAAGAAGGAGGATGTGGTGGGGTGGCTGGAGGTGGCTGCTTGAGTGGGTGGCTACAGTGTCACGGTTTCGCTATAGGGCCATTGAAGGTTATGGGTGGTGATCGACTGGGAATTTGTTGGGGATGGCTGGTATTGCTGTAGGTCAGTGAAGGCTGGTGGCAACAATGGGTGGTAGCAGGAGGTTATAGGGGAGGAGAGAGTAAAAACTTACTTTAAAAATAACTAAAAATAGTTTTTCTAGAAATTTTAGCATGAATTCTATTTTTTTGAAAATCGAAAACACAAAATAGAAAAGAAAATGATTATCAAAGGAGGCCATGTTTGATTTTGCAATTCTTTCCAAAAAGAAACCTATCTGTACAGATTTACAGTAATAGTTTCATAGTGAAGCTGTTGTATCGTCTACTCGTTTGATAGGTCACATCTATTTATCCATCTAGCGAAGAAAAATAAGCTGCATCAAATGAGGCAGTCGATATTTGGAACTGTATTTCAATGCTATACATAGGTTTCACTAAGCACACCAAAACATAAAAAATAAAAAATCATACTAATTCATACAGAACTTGTTCATACTTATAGCATTTTTCTCCAATTTCAAAATAAGGATTCCTTTCTTTAAGTTCTCAAACTATCATATTCTTCTCACTTTTGCTCTAAATTCTAACAATAGTTATACTCTTGTAATGGAAATAGAGTAAATTACACATTTACTTTTATACTGTATTTAGTTGGGAGATTTAGGAAAGAATCTGAAAAACGAAAGGAAAAAGATAAGTGAAATGTGAATAAAACATACTTATATTTCACTTAATTTCTCACACTTTTTCTTTTTATTTTTCAAAATATCTCAATCAAACATAACGTTAAAGCATCATCATTTTTCCACTTTAATTGTTAAAGAAAAACTTGTTCCCAACTTGGTTCCTAACCCATCACTTTTCCCTTCTTTCCCATCCTCTTCCCCACTCTATGTACCTTCCTAGCGCACACCCAATTGACCACCCCCTCCTTAATTCACCCCCACGGGCTGGTCAAGTCTCCCTTTCAAACCCACTACTTTCCTCCACACTGGGATTTATAAAATCTTCACAAATGACGCATACATACCTACTATAATTTTTCATTTTAGTCTGTCCGATATAAAATTAAATTTTGAGATTGGATAGATTGATAGTTTTAAAATTAGGTTGGATTTGGATTTACAAATCAATGTAGAACATAATTTTTTTAATAACTAAAGTGGGACCATTAAAGTCAAATCTAACTAAAAATATAATATTTTTTTAATCTTTAGCAATATTTTGTATAGGAATTTAATATAATAAAACTGAAATTTTAAATGTTCAATACAAAAACCCACTAAAAACAAAAAATAATCATTTTTAAGTCAAATATTTTAGATCATAAAAAAAAAAAAAATGCAAACAAAAACAAGGACAAGGGAGCATGCATGACCAAATTACTCACTGACAGTCAGGGAGCTACTGAGAATCATAGAACACATCATCACCAACACATTACTAGTAATCACAGATTCTAAAATAATTAATAACACAAAACTAGTAAATTTTTTTTTTATTTTATTTTTTTAATATGTTTCGTTTTAATTAACAATTATCAAGAACTTGAAAAAGCATTCAAAGAAACTCCATGATGATGATGAGTGGAAATTCTACTAGAACTACAAAACAATGTCTCCCAAATATCAGCAAAAGCCTCGACAATTACCCTGTGATGATGACGCGAATTCAGCGACAAAAAACACTGCAACAGCTGCTCCAAATCTCTCTCCTCAAACATCTGCTTCTCTAATATCATCTCCATCATCGATCTCTTGAAATCCTTATATGGGTCCTCCGATTTCTTTACCACCGCGAAGCTCTCCTTCACTTTCCCCTCCACCGCACACGACGGTATCAGCTTATTCAACACCGACAACCTCGCCGGCGACTCAATCTCCGGCCACCACATCTTCCCTCCTTGCGAAACGCTGCGTTTTGCTCTCTTCAACTTCTTCTTGTGATTTCGTGAAATGGGTGTCTCGCGAGACGAGTCAATTGAGAAGCTTCTAGAAGATGATACTAGTGTTTCGGTCTCTTCTTCTTCGTGTCTCTCGTCGCTAAACAGTCCACTCTTGGCCGACGAAGTACTGATACGGTGTTGTGTTGTCGGTTTCTTTTTTTTGCTCCGCCGTTTCTTTTTTGCCGCCATGTGCGGCGGAGGGAAGAGGTCGTTGTCGGAATCGCCGGAGAGGGAGGAGTTGTAGATTTTGTGACGCGGCGTGTCGTCGCGGACCTTGGCGATGACGTGCCACTTGTCTTCTTTCTGCCACTCGAATTCCGGTGATTCGGTGAGGCCGTCTTCTGAGGTGTACTGCGTGCCGAACCCACAGCCGGCGGATGTGAAGGTGGAGGACACGTGGCGCTTGAAGGAGGAGCGGTGGGATTTGAAAGGGGGTGGGGTCGCTGGCGGGAAGTCAACCAGGATGGGGTTTAGGGAGAGTCGGAGGAATGAAGCGACAGGATTTTCTGGTAGGTTGGAAGGGTCTTTGGAGCAATAGAATTGGAAGGATGAGATGACTCGGGAGAACCAAAGCTTGAAAGCTTTCGCCCTTTGTTTTGTCTGTCTTTGTTGTCTGAGAAAAGTAGTTGCTTATATAGCAAATGGAGCTAACGACAAAATTCTTTTTAATTGTTTTGAAGGTTTTTAGTTACCTTCATTAAGGGCAATAAATATGTTTGGTTGGTGTTACGGTGGGGAATAGTTTAGCTCATGTTTTGTTTTTTATTTTTTGTTTTTTTGATTTTTTAGTTTAGTTCATGTTTATTTATTTATTTTTGTTATGTGGTTTAGTGTTCGTTTCTAATAACATTGAATTTGAGAGAATTATTTGGCTCCATAGGATTCATTTTGTAGAGCATTTTGTGTATATAATCAATAAAAAATTAAGTCAATCTAATAATTGTAATATTTTCATTTTATTTTTTTAAAAAGAAAAATAAATAGTTTAGATCATTAAAACAAAGTCTGTTATGAATCCTATAAGCTTGAATAATTTTTCAAATTTAAATTTGAGAGAATCTTAAACTTATCAAATGAAATGAGAGAGCCATTTTGATACACCGATGTCAAAAAAAACAAATTTAGAGTAAGGCTCCTAATAGGCCTTAGAAATAATAAAAATAATTTTAAAATGGACAAATAATAATAAAGTTTCTTTTTTTTGGCTCACAAGGTGTCCGATTTGGCCACAACTAATCTTAGGGCAAATATTATCCTCTCAATGCGTATATATCATCATATAATTATCACATCAAAATCATTGTAGTGATATTGAGAGATAATAAAAAAATAAAAACTTTAACTATTGATCTATATTTGAAAATTTTAATTTATACTTTTCATATAAAGCTCATAAATCCTGTCACATTAAAATTTTAAAAATTACTTGAAAATTAATTTCAAATGAAGCACAAGTAGAGGTAATGGAATTTCTAAGTCCATCCATTTGTACAATATTTAAATTAGCTTCGACGATTTTAATTTTACTAAAAAATAAATCAACTTAATCATGTTAAACTTATAACATTTATTGTATATATATTTTAAATCTCAGAAGTAATCAATGTAATTTACATTCTATTTATATTTGATTTTAAAGTAATTCTCACAATTATTTAGAACTTAAATTTTATAGTTTAAAAATTAAAAAATTATTATAAATTATCACATTATTCATATTAAAGTTTTAGATATCTTCTTATAAAAATAAAAAAATCAATTAAAACAGGTATGAGATCTAAATTTGGTGATAGAAATTTGTCGATAAAGTATGATTTGCACAAATCATAAATGTAGAGCGTGAGTCTGTGTTAATGCCAGCCAAGCAAAACACTGACTTCTGTACCATACGATTCGACCCCGAATTCTTTTCCTTCTCTCTCAAATGAAAAATTATTCAGTGTAGTTTGAGTTTTTTAAATTGAGTTTTTTAAAAATTAAATTTTTTAATTTTCGTATTCTTTTGTTTTTAGTGAATATTTTTTAAATTTTAAATATATTTTTTTATTTTTTTAGATGTATTTTAGTTAAATGTATCTAAAAAATAAAAAAAATTATAAAAAAAATATTTTAAAAAATTAATAAATACATAAAA
>NW_021025251.1:318843-344166 GCF_004153795.1 Camellia sinensis
ATTGGCCACATCCACTGGGATAGACACGTCATCGTCTTCTTTGCCAAAGAATTCTCCAGCAGCCTTTGGCGTATGAGTGCTCATAGTCTGTTCCTCTGTAACACGGATAATATGATCATCATGCTTACAAACCAAGGTGATGGCGTGATTAATGACCTCGAGCTGATTTGTTATAATCAGAACTCTGCCACATTCAAATGATAGTTGCTTCAACGTTGAGTCATCCACCATGATCACTTCACCCCAAACTCTTCCTATGCTCTTGAATGTGTTGAGATTCCAGAGGTTCAGTGGAACTCCATAGCAGTTGATCCACACTGTTCTTGAGCTGAGGTTGGACAGTTTCCAAAGAGACCATTCTTGTGCATCCTCAAATCTTGAAGTGAACCAATCCTTGTTTTTGTGGATTCTGTTTCTCATAGCTTCTTGGGAATCAAAAGTTAGAACATATGATTTACCCCCCATAGCGCGCACCTGAATATTCTTGGCTTCCTCAGGAGAGAGGGAGCTCAATATGGACTGATCTGCAGTTGGAAGGCTTGCTTTCACCACCACACTCCTATGGAGCCATTCAATATCCGCTTCTGTCGCGTGTACTTTGATAGAAGGTTCAGAAGCATGTACCTTATTAGCTTGGTCACTAGCTAGAGCATTGCTTTTGACGATGTCCGCATAAGAGGGTTTGTTGAGGTTGTGCACACTTGGCAGATTCAAGGTGTTGGAATAGCGGGCTTCATGGAAGTTGGATCTCATTTTTTGATCTGCCTGAAAGTGCTCAGGATATGGCGGCCTCTCAAATCTTGCAGGCTTGACAATAAGATGATAATCACCATACCATGCTCTGTTGAGTTTCCTAATTGCCTCCTCTGCCGAAGCTGGCCTCTCGTAACGGATGAAGCCAAATCTTGAGTTGAAACGCTTGGTTCTTCTATTTGGAATTGAGGCGTGGACTACACTTCCAAATCTTTGAAAAATGCCCTTCAGGGAATACACCTGCATCTGCTCGGGAATGTTGGCTATGAAGATTGTGGGAGATGTTCTAGGTTGTCTATGCTTTCTAGAGACGGTTGTCCAGTCATGGTCGGTGTCTCCATTGTTGTGGCCAGCATCCATTCTTCCTGGCAAAGCCG
This sequence comes from Camellia sinensis, assembly GCF_004153795.1. Taxonomy (NCBI): domain Eukaryota; kingdom Viridiplantae; phylum Streptophyta; class Magnoliopsida; order Ericales; family Theaceae; genus Camellia; species Camellia sinensis. The sequence goes on from NW_021025251.1 coordinate 319,974, forward strand.
TTTCTTTCATTGAATGCGTTCTTGCAGTATCTATCATTGTTGGCCTTAATTAGCTAGTTGGGCCTTCATATTTTCATGAGATTAGATTGTAAATCTCAACTCCCATGTGATTGATGAAAGGGATTAGGCATCTCTCCATTATTTTCCACATTCAAAAAAGCGTGAGTCTGTGTTAATGCCAGCCAAGCAAAACACTGACTTCTGTACCATACGATTCGACCCCGAATTCTTTTCCTTCTCTCTCAAATGAAAAATTATTCAGTGTGTTTAGTTTGAGTTTTTTAAATTGAATTTTTTAAAAATTAAATTTTTTGATTTTCGTATTCTTTTGTTTTTAGTGAATATTTTTTAAATTTTAAATATTTCTTTTTTACTTTTTTAGATGCATTTTAGTTAGAGGTATCTAAAAAGTAAAAAATTTATGAAAAAATATTTAAAAAAATTAATAAATACATAGAAATACAAAAAATATACTAAATTCTTGATTTTTTTTTGTATTTTTGGTATTTAGTGAATTTTTAAAAGATTTTTTTTACAATTTTTGTACTTTTTAGGTGTATTTATGTTAGGTGTGTTTAAAAAGTAAAAAAATTGCTTAAAATATTAAAAAAATTCAATAAAAACAAAAAAACACGTAAAATAAGAAAGTAAAATTTTCTGAAAAGTGTTTTGAAAAACTGGTAACCAAGCACAGTGATTTGGTTTTCCTGAAATGGTGGTTGTGCTTTTCAGTAGGGGTAGACAACGATTTATCTGATTTGTAAAAATTGTTTAACTCGCTTAACTCGCATATAAATGGGTAGTTTCACAAATATAATACGGACGAATACGGTTTGAAATATGCCATGTGTTAATCATATTATTTAATTTTGATGATGTCTAAAATATTATTTGTAGCAATTTGAATTTTTTTAATATTCATATTATTTGACACAAAATATTATCTTTTTAATATATATATATATTTGTTAAATATTATTTAAATAAAAATATTTTTGAAAACTTTGCTATTCACTTTTTGAAAATTTAGGCTGATCACTATTCACTTTTTGACAAAATTAAATTGATTAATTATATTATTTTGACAAAAATGATTGATTGGTTGCATTATTTTGACAAATACGATATTAATGAGTTGTCTTCTTTTGACAAAAGTGATATATCCAAATGTGTAGTGGTAGAATATATTTAGTTTAAAATATTTACAACATATACAATATTTTAAAGAGGGCATATATTTTCAGATCCATCATAAATATTATTAAAGAGATTTTTCTGTATGCAAATATTTGATTAGAACATTATATATATAATGCATATAATATAAATAGAATACATCGCGTGCGCTATTAAACTTTTTACAATATATTGATTATATCATATTATAATCAAACAAGAAAAAAAAGATGGAGTTATATAAATATATATATATATATATTATAAACAAAATGGAGCAAATCATTTGTTTGTTTGAAAGTTATAAACTTTGTATTAAATTGTCTACAAAAGCGGTGGCTCCATGTTTGAAAAAACAAAAAAGGAAAAGAAAAAATTAGTCTTATTTTTATCTTTTTAATTATTAACATTTGCTGACTATTTAAAATCAAGGAGCGTGCTTATGTAAGCCATGACATCAGGAGCGTGCTTATGTAAGCCATGATGTCAGCAAGGAGCGTCTAACGGGTATATTTTTGTGTATAAATAGAAGTGTTGTATGTGGAGAAAAATCAAGAACTTGAAGAGAAAATTTTCTTAAGCTCCAAAATTCTGAGTACATTGTATTCTGCACTTTCACTTTCAGATCTAAGTCTAGCCTTTGTTCTTACACTTTTATATCTACTATTTGTGAGAGAATTATTGTAAAAGAGGGTTTAAGTACCACTTATTCTTATTCCTTATTTTTGTGAGAGATTTTGTAAGGGTATGTCATTTATTGTTGAGTGAGGCTCAATAGATAAGAGTAAATCATGTGCCAAATCCACAAGTTTTGTGGTGTATTTATTCAACTGATAGTAAAGAAATTCTCAAGGAGGTTCCTTGGGGAGTGAACGTAGGCTTAGCGTGCCGAACCACTATAAATCGCAGTGTTTGATTTTCTCTTCCTATCTCTTTTACTTTTATATTGATAATTATTATTCTGTTTTATTTATTTATTAAAATTTTGAATATTGTGTTAATTTTAATATTGTGAAATTTATAATAACCCAATTCACTGCCCCTCTTGGGTTGCCTATCTAGAATAACAGCATGTTTGTGGGTTGCGGGTGGATTGCGGATTTAACTCGCACCAGCAAGAAACTGCTGCACTTTTATTTATTTATTTATCTTAACAATTGATTTTATTCCTGTATCCCACGTAGATCTTTTTGCCCAAAATAAAGCACCCTTTAATCTTTAAATTTACTCTAGCATTACATTTGCTAATAGCATTATATCAGCTAAAACTGAATAAACACTGGTCATATTATTATTGTTACATAATTGAACTTGTCTCAGATGAAGTGTGATTTGAAATTTTAAATTCTTTAATGAATATGCAGTTATGACATTCATCACTAGAAAGTTCTAAAGGTTTGTGAGAAAGAAACAAGGCGCACGGAATTTTTTCAGAAAAGACTTCAACAACATGGATTTTCAAAGAGGACAAATTCACAAAAAATCTGAAGTAACCTGCTACGAATGCAACAAACCTGGACATTACAAATCAGAATGTTCAGAACTTAAGAAAAAATTCAAGAAGGACAAGAAGAAAGTTATGATTACAGCGAGAAGATAGTGATGAAAGCGACACAGAAATTGAAGTTTGCAAAAATGAGGTTGCTAACCTATGCTTAATGGCACTTGAGAACGAAAATGAGGTAAATGACGAATCCTTTATGTTAGGTTTTATTTCTTGGCAATCCCGTTTGACAAAACTCCTTTGAGTTGTAATTTTATTCGCATTTTTATTTCAGTGAGGCTATAAGTTGTTTAGATGCGAATCCAACTCGAATCAAGCCTTGCAGAGAAGTTTGTGATGCTAATGCTTTCAAGATTGCCACTTCGCTGATTATGACGGGGTCGAGCTGCCCGGTCAGCTCGCAGTCGAAGCAAAATGCAAAAATGCATTCAATTTTGGTCTCCCCGCTCGAACGGGGAAAGTGACGCTCGAACGGGGTTTTCAAGCTCACAGCATCTCTGCTATGCTTGAAAAAGTACTGGATGGTGTGATTTGACGCTCGAGCGTCGAAACTGACGCTCGAGCATGAAGCCTATATGAATTGCGGAATATGAAGTCTCCGCTCGAGCGGGAAGTCCCACACTCGAGCGGACCACGCGAACACAGTTTCCGGATTTCGATAAGGATTTGGTTTTCTGAAGAAACTACGATTACTTTTGGTTTTCTATAAGTAGTTGGTTTTCTCTCAAAACTAGACTACTCCTCAAGTCCTCCAGATCTTCTTTTTGGATTCTAAGGTTTATATCTGGGGATATTTTGCTGATTTTCTTTGATGTTTTTATTAAGTATTCAACTTATGGTTTAAAAGAGAGTACATCAAAGGTTTTGTTTGTCATACAAAAGAGAGAGTTATTCTTCAATTGATTCGGAAGAATTCGAGCCTGAAGCTTCGGTGGATTCTGGAGTGGCTCATTGAAAAGACAATTCCGAGGTGAAGATGGGGTTGGAAGAGGCACATAGAGGTTGGTTCAATTAGGCGTGGATTCGCTAGGTAATTGAGAGTATACCTGTGTAATTCCTTTAAATCTTCTTAGTGGATTGTTTTTGTGGATGTTGCCCGTGATTTTTTAATCACAGTTGGAGGTGTCCAATTGTGGTTTTTCCACGTAAAATCGTTGTGTTGATTTGTCTTTGATTGTTTGATTGGGATTGTTATATTCTGCTTAAAATTGATACATAATCACGAATCAACATCTTGTGATTTTCTAGATTTTTCAATTTGGTATCAAAGCAGGTTGCTCGTTTGTTTTTTAAAACTTTAGAGCGAGATCTTGTTTGATTTGTGATAATGGATTCAATTCGTGAGGGAAATTCTATGGTTCGACTACCCCTACTTGACGGATATAATTATTCTTTTTGGAAAGCTCGGATGAGGTCATTTTTGAAATCTATAGATGAAAAAGTTTGGTAATCTGTCATGAATGGGTGGACCGAACCAACAATTACTGTTGATGGAGTAACTTTCCCCAAACCAATTGAAAAGTGGGACACAATTGATTACCAACATATTAAGTTTATAGCTTAGATATAGTTAAAAGCCTTTATCTAAATTCTCTCTTTTGCGCTGCCACACCTAAAGAGTTTAGTGTATTTTGTAATTGTGAAGTCGCACAAAAGAGGCTTGGGATATCTTACAAACTGTTCATGAGGGCACCTCCTTCTGTTAAACGCTCAAAACTTCAAGCTCACAATCTAGTTTTCGAAAACCTTATCAATAAAAGATAGTAAGACCTTTGATGAATATTATGCGAAAATTGAGTGACATTGTAAATTCTAGCTTCACTTTAGGTGAAAAAAATACACAAGAATCCAAAGTTTGTGTGAAAAATTTTGAGATCCATTTGCCCGATCGGTTCTAACCATAAAGTTACGGCTTATTGGGGAGGCTCAAGATGTTGCACAACCTCAAGTTAGATCAGTTGGTTGGAAAATCCTCTCCAAACTTATTGAAGGCACATAGAAATTTCAAAAAAAAACACAAAGATATTACTATTTAGTAGGCTCATAGAGTTGGAGAGGATTTACTGATGGAGGAATTTGTGAGATAGATTCCATAGATTACGTGTTCTTGCTTTTTTGTTATAAACAATTTAAATAAACTCCTTTTTGAAAAAGAATCCTAATCTTTTGGAATCTACTCATACTCATAAATCTAAAAGCAAAGATAAACTTAAAATTAATTCTATAGCCAAGAAGGAGAAAGGAAAGATAGAAGGAAACTCTGAAAGATTCCAATGCTATGAATGCCAAGGATTTGGCCACTTTGCTCAAGAATGCCCCACTCGGTTGAGGAAGAAGAAAGCCCTCGCTATCACTTGGGATGATGAATCAGTATCTGATGAAGATGAAAGTGACAATGAAGATCAAGGTGAAGAGGGACATAAACAATTCCTTGTTTTCATGGTGGCTTCTGAAACTGAAGGACGAACAGAGTATCCGAAGAGCCCGGTTGAGAATACCACTGATGATGAATCCTCGGGAAGTGATGATGAAGAGCTTGAGCAAGCTTATGAAAATTTGTATAAGGAGTTTCTGAAGTTATCCAAATTGAATGACAAACTCACTATGAAACTCAAAGCATGTGAAAGTGAGAATGTCAAACTAAAGGAGGAGATTTCTGAGGCTAGGATTGATGCCATCAAGATTTCTAATGATCGACAAGCTCTTTGTGCGAAACTCTTGACTTGTGAGACAGAGAGGAATGATCTTCAGCAAATCTATGCAACATATGAAGAAAAAATTGAAACTCTCGAGATGTCTCAAGTTGCTTTGGAAGAGCTAATGATCAAGAAAGAGGAAGAACTCAAGTGTGCTATGGCTACCATTGGTCTTTGGAACAGAGGATCAAAGACTTTGGACAATATCATTGGGTCTCAACAAATTTGTTTTGACAAGAGTGGCATTGGTTTTGGTGGTAAGAAAGAGCAAAAACAGAGTGCATCCACATCTCATGATACAAGAACTCAAGGAAAGGGAGAACAAAAATTTCAACATAAGGATGGACTTTTCAAACTTCCTAGAGTTGGTAAGGTAAAAGAAAAGAAGGTACACCCTGTTTTTATTTGTCATCATTGTGGTATGCATGGTCATATTCGCCCTTATTGTTATAAGTTGCATGGGAGAGTGTATTTGCCTAGACCTAAAAATTGGAAGTTGGAAGCCAAGTCGAGACGGGTTCCCATTGCAGGGGAAAGGAACCACAACGTCAAGACACTACCCAAGAACTGCAATTCTCACAACTTTGTTCATACTAAAGCAGTTTGGGTGAGAAAACGTGACTTGTGTTAATTTGTTTATTTGTTTTTGCTTTTGGGTTTTTGTGTGTTGTTTTTAATGAAAAAAAAATAAAAAATAAAAAATAAACCCCAAAAGATTTTCTTAGTATGGTTTTGCAAGCTTGAAATTTTTTAAGTGGTCCTTGGTGCATATTGGAATTGATGAGAATATCCATTACATATTAATATATGTGCTTTCTGTAGTCATTACTCGTTTTGGAGTGTGTGTTTTTTGATTAGTATGTCACATTTTGTACACACTCTTGGATTAGCAAATTTTGGAGTCTTCCGCTTTAGTGATTATTTTTTCTCTATGGACTTTTGTCACCGATCTTTTGCTTTTCTAAAGGAATTGACCTATATTAGCATATCTTGGGTGATGTTGAGTCTCTTAACCATCCTCCATCTTTTTGTATCTCCACGACTTTCCTCTCTATTCTTTGTAGTCCAGCCATGAGGAAAAGGCTACCTCAGAGTCACCAACCAGGCCATCCTTATTATATCCATGCTTCTTTGGTTCAGTTTCCATACTCTTGAGCATGTCAGCTGCCAATGAGTGTGCAAAAGAAAAAGAAAAAGAAAGAGAAGAAGAAAAAATATGCAAAAGAAAGAAAAAATGTGCAAAAGAAAAAAAAAATATGCAAAAGAAAAGAAAAGAAAAAAAAAGAAAAGAAAAGATTCATTGATTGAGGGGAGCCTCCGCCTTTACTCACCAAATACCCCTTGATTCCTAGTAGTTTGATTTTCTTTTGTTGTGCTTAGATTATCTTGCCAGAGGTCCAGCTTTCATATCACTACTAGGATTGAATCTAGTGTTTGTCAAACTTCAAGAGTCACACACACACTTTTATCATGGGATCTATGCTTCTCACATAATGCATCACTTTCTTTCATGAGGAATCTTCTACAAGCTGCGCACATTGTGTTTTCTTGTAATGGTGCTTCTTGGATAATCATATGTGTTTTAAGGTACTAATCTGAAATTCCTTGCTTGCTCCACCATATTATTTTTTTCGTTTGTTCTTGTTCATTGTTTTCAATACAGTGTTTGTGGTTGCTTTTAGTGTGGGGGAGTTTGGTTCATCTTGATTTGGGTTGGTAAGGAAGTTTGTTTTTTTTCATTACAAGAGTTGTCTAGCATGAACACTTTGATTTGTTTTGTAAGGGAGATTGGCTATCGTTGTTTTGCATGTCCTGATATTTACATCATCATATCATGCTTGTGTAGTTTATGATCTTGTTTTTGTTGTTTGAGGGGAGAAAGTTGTTTTTCATGTGTCTTAGGATTTCATGTATTCATGTCATGTGTCAGGTGCATGTGTCTTAGTTTTCATCTATTCATACTACATGTTCTTAAAATCTCCAAGTTGCATCTATTCATGTTTTCCATCTCATGCCTCAAGATAATATTGTCATATGTTTATTGCTTTTTTCATATACTCTTGTGGAACTAATAGTTGTTTTGGAGATTGTGGCATTAATAGTGTTTTGCAGATCCTGACCATCAGAAAGAAGTTTGTGTTTGTTGGCTGTAATGGGTTGGGGTGATTAGGATTTTGTTTGTTAGGTGTGTTTTGTCCCGGCATTGCCAAAGGGGGAGATTGTTAGGTTTTATTTCTTGTCAATCCCGTTTGACAAAACTCCTTTGAGTTGTAATTTCATTCGCATTTTTATTTCAGTGAGGTTATGAGTTGTTTAGATACGAATCCAACCCAACCCAAATCGAGCCTTGATGAGAAGTTTGTGATGCTAATACTTTCAAGATTGCCACTTCGCTGATTATGACGGGGGTCGAGCTGCCCGGTCAGCTCGCGGTCGAAGCAAAATGCAAAAATGCATTCAATTTTGGTCTCCCCGCTCGAGCGGGGAAAGTGACGCTCGAGCGGGGTTTTCAAGCTCACAGCATCTCTGCTATGCCTGAAAAAGTACTGGATGGTGTGATTCGACGCTCGAGCGTCGAAACTAACGCTCGAGTGTGAAGCCTATATGAATTGGGGAATATGAAGTCTCCGCTCGAGCGGGAAGTCCTACACTCGAGCGGACCACGCGAACACAATTTCCAGATTTCGATAAGGATTTGGTTTTCTGAAGAAACTACGATTACTTTTGGTTTTCTATAAGTAGTTGGTTTTCTCTCAAAACTAGACTACTCCTCAAGTCCTCAAGATCTTCTTTTTGGATTCTAAGGTTTATATCTGGGGATATTTTGCTGGTTTTCTTTGATGTTTTTATTGAGTATTCAACTCATGGTTTAAAAGAGAGTACATCAAAGGTTTTGTTTGTTATACAAAAGAAAGAGTTGTTCTTCGGTGGATTCGGAAGAATTCGAGACTGAAGCTTCAGTGGATTCTGGAGTGGCTTATTGTAAAGACAATTCCGAGGTGAAGACGGGGTTGGAAGAGGCACATAGAGGTTGGTTCAATTAGGTGTGGATTCGCTAGGTAATTGAGAGTATACCTGTGCAATTCCTTTAAATCTTCTTAGTGGATTATTTTGTGGCTATTGCCCGTGATTTTTTAATCACAGTTAGAGGTGTCCAATTGTGATTTTTCCACGTTAAAATCGTTGTGTTGATTTGTCTTGATTGTTTGTTTGGGATTGTTATTTACTGCTTAAAATTGATACATAATCACAAATCAACATCTAGGGGATTTCTAGATTTTTCATGTTGATTAGGGAAAACTGAAACTAATCACATTGAATATGTCATTAAATGTGACGGTTGGAATATTTCAAGATTGCCACTTCGCTGATTATGACGGGGGTCGAGCTGCCCGGTCAGCTCGCGGTCGAAGCAAAATACAAAAATGCATTTAATTTTGGTCTCCCCGCTCGAGCGGGGAAAGTGACGCTCGAGCGGGGTTTTCAAGCTCACAACATCTCTGCTATGCCTGAAAAAGTACTGGATGGTGTGATTCAACGCCCGAGCGTCGAAACTAACGCTCGAGTGTGAAGCCTATATGAATTGGGGAATATGAAGTCTCCGCTCGAGCGGGAAGTCCCACACTCGAGCGGACCACGCGAACACAGTTTCTGGATTTCGATAAGGATTTGGTTTTCTGAAGAAACTACGATTACTTTTGGTTTTCTATCAGTAGTTGGTTTTCTCTCAAAACTAGACTACTCCTCAAGTCCTCCAGATCTTCTTTTTGGATTCTAAGGTTTATATCTGGGGATATTTTACTGGTTTTCTTTGATGTTTTTATTGAGTATTCAACTCATGGTTTAAAAGAGAGTACATCAAAGGTTTTGTTTGTTATACAAAAGAGAGAGTTGTTCTTCGGTGGATTTTGAAGAATTCGAGCCTGAAGCTTCGGTGGATTCTGGAGTGGTTCATTGAAAAGACAATTCCGAGGTGAAGACGGGGTTGGAAGAGGCACATAGAGGTTGGTTCAATTAGGCGTGGATTCGCTAGGTAATTGAGAGTATACCTGTGTAATTTCTTTAAATCTTCTTAGTGGATTGTTTTTGTGGCTGTTGCCCGTGGTTTTTTAATCACAGTTGGAGGTGTCCAATTGTGGTTTTTCCACGTAAAATCGTTGCGTTGATTTGTCTTTGATTGTTTGATTGGGATTGTTATATTCTGCTTAAAATTGATACATAATCATAAATCAACATTTAGAGGTTTTCTAGATTTTTCACTTTACATTTGATGAATTACAATTAGCTTTTGATGAATTACATGCTGAATTTAAGAAACTTAGTTTGAAAAGTAATTGTCAAAAGAAAGTAATTTCAAGTTTATGAAAAGAAAATGAATCATTGACTTCCAAGATAAATATTTTAGACTTGAAAAGAGTCTTCAATTTCTAAAAAACATTTTGTTGTATTGCAAAAAGAAAATGAGTCTTTAAAAAAGGAGCAAATTATTTTGAAAGAAAATATTGAAGACTTGAAAAATACTCTTTCAAAATTCACTCAAGGCAGAGAAACTTTAGATAAAATTCTTAAAAATCAAAATCGTACTTTTGGTAGCGAGGCACATGACTAGAAATAAAGCTATATTCGCCACACTTCAACCAAGGATGGCGGATATGTGACTTTTGGCGACAATAGCAAGGGTAAAATCATTGGCGTAGGAAGTATTGGTAAAAATGTTTCTCTTATTATTGAAAATGTTTTATTTGTTGAAGGTTTAAAGGGGGTGTTTGGTGGAGCTTTTTTAAGCCAACTTATGACTTCTGGCTTTTAAAAAGTTATTTTGGACTGTTTGGTTAAACTTATTTCAAATAGCTTCTGATTCTAACAACTTATTTTAAGCCAAAAAAGCTGATTCTGAGAAGCTGCTCACCCCTTGCTTCTGATTATCAGCTTCTGCTGTGGACATGGTAATTCACGGTTATACTCTTAGATTTTTTTATTTTTTATTTTTTTAAAAATAGAAAAAGACCCAAATGGACTATTAAATATTATTATTATTTTTTTATGAAAAATATAGACAAATAGTGAATAATAAAAAATAAAAATTAATTGAAAAAGCTACTTCACAGCTTATTTAACAAACACTATTCAGCAACTTAAATCTATAATCCAATAGGTATACCAAACAGATTAACAGCTTCTGATTAAAGTCATAATCTATAATCTGTTAAGCTATAATCTATAATTCGTTTTAACAGCTACACCAAACAGCACCAAAACATAACTTGCTTAGCATTAGTCAATTATGTGATAAAGATTATAGAGTTATTTTTTAGAAAACTCATTGCACTATTGAAAACACCCTAGAAAACAAAACTTTATTTGTAGGTTATAGACATGAGAATGTATATGTGTTTGATTTATATGATTTATTTTCTCATTTTAACATTAAATGTTTATCTGCTATAAATGATAATGGTTGGCTTTGGCATAGAAGATTAGGACATGCTCATTTTGATTTAATTTCCAAACTTTCAAAAAATGAGTTAGTCATAGGTTTACCAAAAATTATTTTTGAAAAAGATAAACTTTGTGATGCATGTCAATTTGGAAAACAAACTAGAATTTCTTTTAAATCCAAAAATATCGTTTCAACTACTAGACCGCTTCAACTCTTGCATATTGATCTATTCGGACCATCTAGAACATTAAGTTTAGGAGGAAAATCTTATGCCCTTGTTTGTATTGATGATTATACTAGATATACATGGGTATTATTTTTAGCACACAAAAATAAAGCTTTTTATAATTTCTCAAAACTTTGTAAAAGAATTCAAAATTAGAAAAATCTTAATATTTGTAGTATTAGAAGTGACCATGGTAGAGAATTTGAAAATGATGATTTTATTATGTTTTGTCATGACTTAGGAATAGATCATAATTTCTCAGCCCTTAGGACTCCTCAACAAAAGGGTGTAGTTGAAAGAAAAAATAGAACTCTTGAAGAAATGGTCTGTCCTATGCTTTGTAAAAATAATTTGCCTAAATATTTTTTGGGCGGAAGCTGTTAACACTGCATGCTATGTTATAAACCGTGCCATGATTAGACCTATTCTTAAGAAAACCCTTTATGAACTTTGGAAAGGTAGAAAACCTAATATTAGTCACTTGCGTGCTTTTGGTTGTAAATTCTTTGTATTAAATAATAATAAAATAACTTAGGAAAATTTGATGCTAAATCGGATGAAGTTATATTTCTTGGTTGTTCTATATCTAGTAAAACTTATAGAGTATTCAATAAAAGAACTCTACTTGTTGAAGAATCTGTGCATGTTGTTTTTGATGAATCTAACGATATTATTTCAAAGAATTTTGTAAGTAATGATATTGTAGAAAATCAACCAAGCATGGAGAGCATTTACAAAAACGAAAATAAAGAAAATCCATTACGCGAACATGAAGAAGAAATGACAATGGATAAACTTTAAGAAATATATGTTCTTCCAGAAAGTGACTCAAATCTACCAAAAGAATGGAAGTATGCTCATGGCCACCCCAAAGACCTCATCATAGGGGATGCGGCGGAAGGTATAAAAACTTATTCCTCTGTTAGAAATATTTGTGGTAACTTAGCGTTTGTTTCACAAATTGAACCAAAATCATTTTTAGAAGCTGAAAATGATGAAAACTGGATTTTAGCAATGCAAGAAGAATTAAATCAATTTGAAAGAAATGAAGTTTGGTTTTTGACCCCTCGACCTAAGGATCATCCCGTTATTGGTACAAAATGGGTTTTTTGAAATAAAATGGACGAATCTGGAGTTGTTACTAGAAATAAAGTTAGATTAGTAGCTCAAGGCTATAATCAAGAAGAGGGAATTGATTTCGATAAAACTTTTGCACCAGTTGCTAGACTTGAAGTTATTAGAATGTTACTTGCTTTTGCGTGTTTTAAAAATTTTAAATTATATCAAATGGATATTAAAAGTGCTTTTTTAAATGGCTACATTTCAGAGGAAGTCTATGTAGAACAACCTCCCTGTTTTGAAAATCATAAATACCCGGATCATGTTTTCAAACTTTCAAAAGCTTTATATGGCTTGAAATAAGCTCCTAGAGCATGGTATGAAAGATTGAGTAATTTTCTACTTGACAAAGGTTTTTGTAGAGGAAAAATTGATACAACACTTTTTATAAAAATCAAAAAAGAAGATATGCTAATTGTTCAAATTTATATTGATGATATCATTTTTGGTGCTACTAATGAAAATTTGTGCAAAGAGTTTGCTAAAGACATGTAGGGCTTTACTTTATCTTACTGCAAGTAGGCCCGACATAATGTTTAGTGTTTGTATGTGTGCACGTTTTCAATCCGCACCGAAAGAGTCACACATCATCGCAGTCAAACGCATTTTCAGATATCTTGTTGGCACTCAAAATTTGGGATTATGGTATCCTAAGGGAACCACCTTTGAACTTTTTGGTTACTCAGATGCCGACTTTGCGGGATGTAGACTTGACCGAAAAAGCACTAGTGGCACTTGTCATTTTCTTGGACACTCACTCACTTCTTGGTTTTGCAAAAAACAAAACTCAGTGGCTTTGTCAACTGCTGAAGCAGAATACATTGCCGCCGCTGGGTGTTGTGCACAATTGCTTTGGATGAAACAACAACTTCAAGATTTTGGACTTCACTATGATCATATTCCTATAAAATGTGACAACACAAGTGCCATTAACCTTTCAAAAAATCCTATTCAGCACTCACGCACTAAACACATTGAAATAAGGCATCATTTTCTGAGAGATCATGTACTCAAAGGTGACATTGAACTCGAATTTGTGCCTACAAATCGTCAATTAGCTGACATTTTTACCAAGCCTCTAAATGAAGAATAATTTTGTTATATTAGAACTGAACTTGGTACGATGAATACTCCAATATAGTGTTTATATTAAAAAAATAATAATAATAATTTAATAATAATAAATAATTAAATAAAATGTTTCTAATAATAATTGTAAAAAAATAATAATAATAAAATTATATACATATATTTTCTCTCTCTCACCCGCTCCATCTCTATCTCTCACTCGCTCTCTCCTTTACTTTCTCTTTTTTTCTTTCTCTTGCTCTCCCCTTCTTCCTCATACCCTCAGCCGACTCTATCTCCACCCTCACTATAGCCTACAACCAGCTTCACCATCCACCATCTACAAAATCATCCATCACTTTCATCACTATCACCATCCACCCAATCCCTCACCAATCTTCCGAACTCCATCACTTCTCTACTCGAAATCTGCATCACCATCTTTACCGATTCATTAAGTTCCATCACCGATCCATCAAGATTCGTGACTGACCCATCAAGATCTATTGCCGATCTACACAAATTCGTCACCGATCTACCCAATCTTCTCCATTTCCTCCGATCATCAAGGTTATCACCGATCAACATGTTAAAATTCTTGTTGCACTGTGTTATATTTTTTTTACTTGTCGTATGTGCTCCAAATTCTCTTAGATTTAATAATGGTTGCTTCTACCTTGTCAGAAGAAATTATATTTATTTTTATTTTCACCTTTTATGCTAGTGCACTTGGTGTAGTTGTTTGTGGCCGGATCTTAATGGCCCTTGGTATTATAGATTGGTAATTTGTTTCTTCAAATTTGTGTAATTTTTAGTGCATTAATTTAGGGGGAGACTCATATATTTTGAGATTAACAATTATTATAAAAATATAAAAAAAAGTGTATATTCTGTGCATAATTTTAGGGGGAGTATATATATAAATATATTTTTTTTCTCCTTATCTACAATACTCCTTATCTGCACCAACAAACAAATTTTTTTTGTGCAAAGACAGAATTAAAAAAAAATATATAAATAAATAAATAAAAAGGAAGAAGTACTTGCAATTTTATTTTAGAAGAAGAAAATATTACTCGATTAAATGTAAATTTTCAGAAAGCTTCATAGTTTTTTTCCGTTTCACTTCTCTCAACAATTTTTCATGAGTCTCTTTTACATGCTTCTCTCTATTTTCGACTTCTGTGAGTCTCGGCATTATAACGGTTGCGTAATATTGTACCGCATTCTCCAACTGTGCATTTTTCCTTTTTTAGCTCTTTATTAACCAGTTGTTGTTTTAACAAGCACACCTCATCTCTCCATTGCTAATTTCTTGTACTCTTGCTTGTAATCGTCGCGCCATATTGGAAACTGCAATCATGGCCTATGTACTAAGAGCCATAGTGTTATTAATAGCATCGATATCATTTCGATTACCAATAACACTAGAACCCTCATTTACAGGCATAGCATGTGCCTACACTACTGGTACTCTCTCATTTGCCTGCATTACATGCACCTCATGCAGGTCCGACTCATTGATAGATAAGGTAAGGAAGGACATGATTACAAAAGAAGGTAAAACAAATTTTTCTCTCCAACACCTGATGATTTCGTATTTTTGCCTATCATCTGTGTCACTTTTTATACACTCCATCGATCGAATACTCGATGCATATCTGCTCAAATCTTTTGTTTGTCAATATTTTCTGCCCTCGAGATGCTTCAAAATCCCCACAATGATTCCGACAAGATAGAAGGCCCATTATTTTATTTTTGGCCGCTCAGATTATTTTATCAAATGTGTTTGTTTCATCTTTTATTTTGATATGTCAAAGGGGGAGAAAAAATATGATTTTGCTTTTGAAAATTATATGTTGCAGTATGTTGCAGGGTTATCAAATATTTTGTTAATTTTATTTTGTGTCAAATCCATACAAATATTGTCATCATCAAAAAGGGGGAGATTGTTAATCATATTATTTAATTTTGATGATGTCTAAAATATTATTTGTAACAATTTCTTTTGATGATGTCTAAAATATTATTTGTAACAATTTGAATTTTTTTTAATGTACATATTTATTTGACACAAAATATTATCTTTTTAAAATATATATATTTGTTAAATATTATTTAAATAAAAATATTTTTGAAAACTTTACTATTCACTTTTTGAAAATTGAGGCTAATCACTATTCACTTTTTGACCAAATTAAAAATTGATTAATTAGATTATTTTGACAAAAATGATGGATTGGTTGTATTATTTTGACAAATTTGATATTGATAGGTTGTCTTGTTTTGACAAAATTAATATGGACTGGTAGAATATATTTAGTTTAAAATCTCTACAACATATACAATATTTGAAAGAGGGCATATATTTTCAGATCCATCATAAACATTATTTAAAGAGATTTTTCTGTGTATGCAAATATTTGATTAGAACATTATATATATATAACTTTATATATATAATGCATATAATACAAATAGTATACATCACGGAGCAATTATATTTTTATACTATTTTGTGTCAAATCCATACAAATATTGTCATCATCAAAAAGGGGGAGATTGTTAATCATATTATTTAATTTTGATGATGTCTAAAATATTATTTGTAACAATTTGAATTTTTTTAATATTCATATTATTTGACACAAAATATTATCTTTTTAAAATATATATATTTGTTAAATATTATTTAAATAAAAATATTTTTGAAAACTTTACTATTCACTTTTTGAAAATTTAGGTTGATCACTATTCACTTTTTGACAAAATTAAAATTGATTAATTATATTATTTTGACAAAAATGATTGATTGGTTGTATTGTCTTGACAAATACGATATTAATGAGTTGTCTTCTTTTGAAAAAAGTGATATATCCAAATGTGTAGTAGTAGAATATATTTAGTTTAAAATCTCTACAACATATACAATATTTTAAAGAGGGCATATATTTTGAGATCTATCATAAATAATATTAAAGAGATTTTTCTGTATGCAAATATTTGATTAGAACATTATATATATAATGCATATTATAGCAATCGCGGTTTTCCCTCTCATGTTTACTGTATTCCGGATTCGGTTCCGTTGATAGTTGTTGTTGTCTGTATTTCATTTTTGTCCTTTAACTCTTTGCATTTGAGTTTAGAATTGTCTTGGGTGTGTTTCAAACAGGTTGGTTGAGCTTTTGTCCCAACTCTTGTTGCCCAGATTTTTAGTGATGCGCTCGAGCGGAGTTTGCATACCTTCAGTAGTTTGTCCGTCTGCAAAAATACTACAGATGTGTTTTTCACGCTCGAGCGGATTTCTTTACGCTCGAGCGGGTCGAGCTCGAGCGAGTATCCTTGCTCTCGAGCAGGTGTTCGATGTCTGTAAAAGTACTAGAAGAGTGTAATCTACGCTCGAGCGGGTTCTCCTTTGTGCTCGAGTGAGTGGAGTTTTGCAGTTATGTCTTGGAGCTCAAGCGGGTATTCTTGAGCTCGAGCGAATCCAGTTTTTGTGTTTGACGCTCAAGCGTCATATTCTCCGCTCGAGCGGGTCATACGTATATCAGTTGGCAGCTGGGGCATTTTAGATCACTTTTTCAACTCTCACTCTCTCTCTTACTTTTCAAAAACCTATTTTGAGAGCTTCTCTCACTACATTTCACCTTCTCTCTAAAGTTTGATCTAGTTCTAGTGTGCTTCTAGCCTTGTCCCTTTGTAAAAAGTGTAGAGCTTGGCTTGGGCTTTCTATCAACCCGAAAATTTTGGGGTTTAGAGCACTTTCGATTTTCTTCACCTTCTCTTTTGGGCTCCGAATTTGAGGTAGGGATAACTACTCATATTTATGGTCTTTGACATAAACTTGTTGTCATTTTGATGTAATGTTGAAATTGGATAATTGTGGGTGTTAGGGTTTCAATATGAAAATAGGGGTTTTGTTCTTTTGGGCCAATACATGCGTATTTGGGTCCTAAAATGAGATTGTAGTTGTTTAATGATAATATTTGGACTTTTGGGTCAATATTGAAAAAAGGGAGAAATGGCCATATTTGGGTTTTAGTGGGTCATTAGTGTAATTAATGACTTTCATTGTGAAATAGTGAAATTGGGAAGTTATGAGAAAGAATGGTGGAGTTGGATTGAATAATCGCTCACTTTTGAGAATTATTGATAATTTATTTGTTGGTGCATTTATTATCTGTTTAGAAATAACTGCTTTGGGTTATCGGTGGAGGATAGTCTTGATTGTTGTAGACACTGCATGATGATTAGGTGAATTAAAACTAATCACTTTGAGTATGTCATTGAGTATGACGGTTGGAATAATACAATGAAAACGTGTATTGATTGGTCATTGTATATGATGAGTATTTGAATACATGGGTGCTGAATCCCGCAGATGAAATTTCCGTAAAATGACAATTTGAAAATAATTATACATGGGTGCCGAATCCCGCGGGTGAAATTTTTGTAAAATGGCAATTCGAAATTAATTATACATGGGTGTCGAATTCCGCGGATGAAATTTCTGTAAAATGGTAATTCGAAAATATCCATACATGGGTGCCGAGTCCCGCAGATGAAATTTCCATAAAATGGCCACAAGAAAATAATTACACATGGGTGCCGAATCCCGTGGATGCAATTTCCGTAAAATGACAGTTTGGAGAATTGTTGGCATGAGATGTAGTCTCATCTAAGTTGTTGTGCCAGGTTCTGAGCCGTGTTTATAAGTTGAGAATTGGATAAGTAAAGGATTATGGAATGGGATTGTACTGTATGTTGGTTTATATGAGTTAAACACTTATCAAGTGCTAATGTTTTAGTTATTGCTCATACTATGTTTAGCATATCTCTACTGGGCGTTGACTCACCTTATTTGGGACATCATTTTCATGTGTAGGTGACATGCCACCTCCAAGGACGTAGCTTGGGAGGCTTAGTGGCTGAGAGACCTTTTTGATTACTTTTTGTATCACATGTATGTTAAGCTAAGGGCTTATTTTGTGTAGAGTTAGTACTCTCCTTTTTGTAACCAAGTGTTGACTTTGAAAGTTGTAAGCCTGTAGGGCATTTACTTTTGTTGTCAACATGTAATACATTCTGTAAGAATACTCTGATTTATGAAATGCGATATCTCTTTCTTGTATCATGGATGTCTGTTTTTGGGTTTATTTTGAGGCGTTACAACTTGGTATCTGAGCGTACCGAGTTTGAATACTTTGGGTACGTGGAAAGTGATTAGTATCACAATGGGTTTGTCTCGCTTGTTAGAGACTTAGATGTAGTGTTATGTACTTATGAGATAACATGTTTATATGGCTATATGGGTATGGGATTTAGTTTCTAGGATGTTGATTCGATCCTTGGATTTCTGTGAGTCTTGTTGGAAAAGCACTTGATTAATGCTGTTTCTAACCGCAACTCTAGTAACGCCTCGGGACTATCATTGTCCAGAAATGAAATTCGTTTGCTTATGTGATTATGTGTTTACGTAGAATGAGTTACAGTTGTCCATTACATTAGGACGCGAGTATTATAGCTTTGGCACATTTGTGAATGTGCTAATGTTCTTCAATACCTTTATTAGGATGTCAGGACGAGGACATGGTGGTAGACGAGGTAGGCCTAGGAGGCAGGCGATGCCTATACTGGATGAGAATCCGGCGCAGCAGGAGGGTGTTGGTCAGGCCAATGTGGCCGAGCCAGTAGATCAGCAGGCCATGGGCGCCTTAGCCCGCGAGATAGCAGGAGCTTTGAGGGAATCCATGGGCATTCTCAGAGCTGAGAATCAAGTCCCGGCCCAGGTTGTTGATGCAAGGCCTTCTTTTCTAAAGAGGGAGTTCTTTCGGTCAAATCCGGATGAGTTTGTCGGTGATCCGAAAGAGCCACTTAAGGCTGATGAGTGGTTGGAACAGATGACTAAGACGTTTGAGATGCTTGGCATCGAAGACGGGGCATTGAAGGTGACCTTGGCATCTTTCCAGCTTAAGGGGGATGCGGGTCAGTGGTGGAAGTTCATGAGGGGTCGTATTGGTGGCACGTGGGAGGCCTTTATAGACGCTTTCCAGGAGAAGTTTCTGTCCCCAGCTGTTAGAGAGAAACTGAGGGACCAGTTTTGTCAGCTCAAGCAGCTGAATATGCCAGTGGTTGAGTTTGAGGCCACTTTTACCAGTTTATCCAGGTTTGCTCCTGAGCTTGTGGCGTCTGAGGAACGCTATGGACGTCTAGTGGATGCCGCGACCCATATGGAGACTATGATGCAGGAGGAGGAGGAGAGGAGAAGGGGCTCCAAGAGGAGTCAGGATGGCCAGGGAGATGGTAGGAGGCAGAGGGGTTCTAACCCTCAGCAGTCCCAGAGTGCTTTGGTGAGATCTACCTTTCCAGTACCGAGTTCGGGTTCTGGGAGAGGCAGCCAGGGAGACTTTACCTGTTTCAAGTGTGGTCAGCTGAGCCACAAGTCTCCATTTTTCCCGCAGAGGAGAGGAGGTCAGGGAGCAGCTTCATCTTCGGCTCGACCTTAGAGCTAGAGTCAGGGCAGAGGCCGGTCATCCTCGTGTTACCAGTGTGGTCAGGTGGGGCACTTGAAGAGGTTCTGTCCACAGTTGGGTGGTACACCCGGTGCGTCTGGTTCGAGACAGACGCAGAGTTTGTAGCCAGCACAGTCTGTTCAGGCCTCGAGGGCCAATCAGGGGGCTTCATCATCTCAGTTTGTGCAACAGTCTTTTGCTCCGAGAGGTGAGCAGGTTGACCAGAGACCTACTGGGCGAGTGTATGCTGTTACCGCGCAGGATCTTGTACCGGCTCCATCTGTTGTGAGAGGTACCTTTTTGTTTTGCAACTCGGTTGCCAATGTGTTGATTGATACGGGTGCATCCTATTCCTTTATATCTGCTGCATTTGCATCTGTTTTGGGGTTGGAGTTGGCACAGTTAGCATCTCCTATGTGTGTTGTATCGCCTGTTGGGGGCGAATTGATTTTGAAACAAAGATGTAGAGGTTGTGACATAGAGGTCACCGACTGCCGTCTTCCATTCTCTTTTGTAGTTATGGCTATGTCGGATTTTGATATGATTTTGGATATGGACTGGTTATCATCATATCGGACAGTTATTGATTGTTACCGCCAGAGGGTCATTGTATGTACCTTGAGCGGGGATTGTTTCCATTTTCGGGGAGATCGGGTTGGCAGTGTGTTACCACTAGTATATGATCTGCGAGGGCGGAGTGAGCTTAGTGGTCTCCTTACTAGCTTTATGAGTAGTGAGTGTGATGAGACCCAGACTGTATTGCCGAGAGTGGTTTGCGAGTATTCGGATGTTTTTTCCGAGGACCTTGTTAGTTTACCACCTCATCGAGAGATCAGGTTCTCCATTGACTTAGTGCCTGGTACGGTACTGATTTTCATGGCACCTCATCGTTTTGCCCTAGCCAAGTTGAGTGAGTTGAAGATTTAACTCCAGGAGTTCCTAGATAAGGGTTTTGTCCGCCCTAGTGTTTCGCCATGGGGAGCACCGGCCCTCTTTGCTAAAAAGAAAGATGGTGCCTTGAGACTTTGTATCGATTATCGGAAATTGAATCGAGCTACGGTTAAGAACAAATACCCTATGCCCCGTATAAATGATCTGTTTGACCAGTTGAAAAGATCCCGTTGTTTCTCTAAGATAGACTTGAGATTGGGTTACCACCAGTTGAGGATCAGGGAGGAGGATATTCTGAAGACGGCATTCCGTACGCGGTATGGCCACTATGAGTTTTTGGTGATGCCATTTGGGCTCACCAATGCACCGGCAGTATTTATGGATTTGACGAACCGGATCTTCCGAGAATTCTTAGGTCGCTTTGTGGTCGTTTTCGTGGATGACATCCTGATTTATTCACCTTTTGAGGAGGAGCACGAGGAACACTTGAGAGTGGTGCTCGAGTTGCTTAGAGCCCATAGACTGTATGCCAAATTTGGGAAGTGTGAATTTTGGCTAAGAGAGGTTAAGTTCTTAGGCCATGTAGTTTTTGGGGAAGGGGTGTCTGTTGATACATCCAAAATAGAGGTAGTGCAGGATTGAGTACAGCCTATGAGTGTTTTTGAGATCTGTAATTTTCTGGGATTAGCTGGGTACTATCGCCGGTTTGTGAAGGATTTCTCCAGACTAGCTTCGCCGTTGACTAGATTGACGCGGAAAGGGGTCAAATTTGTATGGAGTGAGACTTGTGAAAAGTTGTTCCAGGAGTTGAAAGTTAGACTTACCACCGCTCCAATGTTGATTATTCCGAAGAGGGGTTTGGGTTATACGGTTTATTGTGATGCCTTACGAGAGGGTTTGGGTCGTGTGTTGATGCAAGAGGGGAAAGTGGTAGCCTATGGCTCACGTCAGTTAAAAATACATGAGAGGAACTACCTTACACATGACCTTGAGTTAGCAGTCGTGATTTTTGCCTTGAAGATTTGGAGGCACTACCTGTATAGTGAGAGATTCGAGGTGTTCTCGGATCATAAGAGTCTGAAGTATCTGTTTACTTAGAGAGACTTGAACTTAAGGCAGAGAAGATGGATGGAGTTTATTGAGGATTACGATTTCGAGTTACACTATCACCTAGGAAAGGCCAATGTTGTGGCTGATGCCCTTAGCAGGAAATCCATTAGTGATGTAGCTTATATAGCCGTCCGGGAGTGGGAGATGTTGGGTGTACTTGGCGAGTTCGATTTGTTGCTGAGTGAATCCGTTGAGGCTACGGCCTTGTTTTCTGTAGTTGCGTAGCCTACACTTGTGAATCGAGTGTTAGAGGCACAGGGAGGTGACCTTGAGGTAGAATCCCTCTGAGAGAAGATCTCCAACGGGAAGGCTGAGAAGGGTTTGACTGTGTATCCCGACCTGAGTGTGAGATACTGAGACCGTCTGTTTGTGCTGGAGTCTTGCCGAGAGGAAATACTCCGAGAGTTTCACCATTCGCGCCTTGCGGTGCGTCCTGGAGGCACTAAGATGTATCGTGATCTGGGTCGCCAGTTTTGGTGGCGGGATATGAAGAGAGATGTGGCAGTTTTTGTGTCTAAGTGCCTTACTTGTCAGCAAGTGAAGGCCAAACATCAGAGGCTAGCGGGTTTGTTGCAACCCTTGCCTATTGCCGAGTAGAAGTGGGAGCATGTCACTATGGACTTCGTTATAGGTCTTCCGAGGACTCAGCGGGGTAGTGATGCTATTTGGGTGGTTGTAGACCGATTGACTAAGTCGGCACACTTCATTCCTATGCGCGTGAGAGATTCGGTAGATCATCTTGCCGACTTGTATATAAGGGACATAGTGAGGTTGTACGGGGTCCCAGTGACGATCGTCTCAGATAGAGATACGCGTTTCACTGCTAAGTTGTGGCAGAGTTTACAGAGTGCCTTGGGCACTAGATTGACCTTTAGCATGACTTATCATCCTCAGACGGACGGGCAGTCCGAGCGTACTATTCAGATCCTTGAGGATATGCTTCGAGGTTGTGTTCTTGACTTTAGTGGGTCGTGGGAGAGGCACTTGCCCTTGGTGGAGTTTGCCTACAATAACAATTTTCAATCCAGTATTGGTATGGCACCGTTTGAGGCCTTGTATAGCCGACCATGTAGGTCTCCAGTTTGTTGGGCCGAGGTGGGTGATGCACCTTTGTTGGGCTCGGAGTTGGTGAGGGAAACGATAGAGAAAATTGAGCTTATCCATAGAGGCTTGTTACAGCCCAGAGTCGCCAAAAGAGTTATGCCGATCGTAGGAGGAGGCCTTTGGCATTTGAGGCGGGTGATCATGTCTCTCTGAAAATATCACGTAGGCGGGGTTTGATGAGGTTTGGGAAGAGTGGGAAGTTGTCCCCTCGGTTTATAGGCCTTTTTGAGATTCTTGAGAGGATTGGTGAGGTCGCCTATCGTTTAGCTTTACCGCCGCAGTTGTCCGAGGTACATGACGTGTTTCATATTAGTATGCTTCAGAAGTATGAGCCAGATCCATCGCATGTATTGGATTGGACCGACTTAGAGGTTGATGAGGATGCCTCGTATGAGGAGAGACCGGTGCGGGTCTTGGATAGGCGGGAGCAAGTCTTGTGAGCCAAGACGATACCCTTGGTAAAGGTTTTGTGGAAACATCACGGAGTGGAAGAAGCCACTTGGGAATGTGAGTTGGAGGTCCGAGAAAAATATCCGGACTTGTTTGTTAACATTTAATTATGTAATGGGAGTTTTGTTTTGTATTGATAAACCTTAAGAGTATTGAATATTTCTTAAGTTGTAAAACATGGCATATGTTTTAATTTATGGAAGCATTGTTGAATATGCTTGGAAAATGGAAGTTTATTTTAACATTGCATATGTTAATTCTGTTTTAGAAATGCAAATATATTATTGGCATTGGGTATGTAATTGAATTATGGAATATGTGTTGAAATTGGTGAATTCCAAGGAAATGCATGTTGATAATCCATGTTGTAGAATATGTTGTAATTTGCCCCTTGAGAAGGGATGGTATGACCTGTGATGGGTCAGGTTGATATATATTGAATGGTAATATTGTTGATAATTGAGAAAGAAAAACTTGTTTTTGAAACTTGTATCTAATTTCGGGGACGAAATTCTTTAAGGGGGAGAGGTTATAGCGATCCCGATTTTTCCTCTCATGTTTACTGTATTCCGGACTCGGTTCCATTGATAATTGTTGTTGTTTGTATTTCATTTTCGTCCTTTAACTCTTTGTATTTGAGTTTAGAATTGTCTTGGGCGTGTTTCAAACAGGTTGGTTGAGCTTTTGTCCCAACTCTTGTTGCCCAGATTTTTAGTGATCCGCTCGAGCGGGTCTTCTTGCGCTCGAGCGGAGTTTACATACCTTCAGTAGTTTGTCTGTTTACAAAAAATACTATAGATGTGTTTTTCACGCTCAAGCTGATTTCTTTACGCTCGAGTGGGTCGAGCTCGAGCGGGTATCCTTGCACTCAAGCGGGTGTTCGATGTCTGTAAA
>NW_021025252.1:0-16211 GCF_004153795.1 Camellia sinensis
TTAATCACCATTCTTTTGAGTTGAGAGCATGTTTTAGTATTGTTTTGCACTTAATTTCAGCACCTAAATCTCTGCAACCTCCCTCTTTGCTTCACTCTTTTACTTGCTTTTGAGAGTTGTTTCAAACTTGGGATCTTTTAAGCTTAAGATTGAGGTTATGCTTAATGGTTTAATCCTCTTTGAGAGTTCATTACCAACGGCATGATCTCTCTCATGCCTTAAATTACGCCTTGGTTGACACTTCTTTCCATTAAAGGACACTCACTTTTGGACTTAATCAATTAAAGAATGGTTTTGGTAATTAAAACGAGTAAACAAAATTGGCAAGTAAAAGAAGCAAGATAAGCATTCTTTGTGTTGCATTGCACGTGTTCAAATCGGATGTTAATTTGAACACAAGGCAAATGGGACATTTCATGCTCAATAGTGATGAAATGTGCCATTTTCCTAGGTCTCCATTTCCCTTGATAATGCATGATAGGGTGGTGGTCATTCGAGTCATATTTGTGCATTTATTGAAATTGTACAACTTGGATCTTTGACAATCATGCAATGAAATTGCTTGATTGGTGGTTTTGGATCCAAGTGTGCCACTCTTTTGAGGTTTTGAGATGATAAGGAGGGGTACAGTACAAACATACCCTTGGAAAAACCTTCCTTTTGCTCTGTTGTAGTATGGTGACCTAGAGCATCAATGGCCGGCAATGCTTCATCAATGGCCGACAAGGCTTTATTTCTGGCCAGCAGTGTACCCCTCTGGCCGGCAGGCCACTGGTGTAACCCTCAGCAAATACTTGGTAAGGTGGAGCAGAAAGATCCTAGAAGGTGCTCAACCCTGTAAATAGAGCCTCTCGAGAGCAAAACAGATGACTTTTCGGGGCAAAAACCGAGCGCATGCATATTCCACTTCCTGAGGCAGAGCAGTGGCAGCTTAGTTTAATACCTTGCATGCTTAGTAAGTGTGCATTTGTTTTAATTAATTAGTTTACTAGTTGATTAAAGTGTTGTAATAATTAGTAATTAGTTTGCTAGTTATTCATTTGATTTGTAATAATTAGTCTAATTAGTTTAAGTTGGATTAATTTGATTAGCTTAGCTTAAATTAGCTTAGCTTATTCATTCGGACTCTCCTTCGTGAGAGTGTAATGTTGCAATAAGTGTGTGTGCGTACGTGTGTGTATGTTTTCCAACCCCACGTCTTTCTCCATTTTATTTAATCACTTTCGATAGTTAGATTAGGGATTATATTTCGATTAGCATATTGCATGCTTGCATCCATTCATTCGTATTGCATGCACCAAGGCTCGGCGCATCATTCAAATTGCATTGTAAATTCAATACTTCTTTGAATACATGTTTCAAAGCATGCTATCAAAGTGTTGCATATGCTATATTAGTAGCCGAGCCTATTAATTGCATATTGCATGTGTTGCATTAGGTATCTTATGTAGTTAGGATCATACATTTTTCTAACTAGTTTTTGTTTTGGCATGGAGTACTCGGTGAGTTTTATGCTTTAGCATACTTACATGAGTGTGATTGTCATATTGCCATGATTAGCATGCTTGCCATGAGGTTATGTGCTTAAATGCTAAATTGCATGAATGCATGTAGGTGAAGGCTTGTTGTTTGAATTGGAACAATTCAACGAATGTGTGTTTTAAGCCCACTTTGTTGAGTGGCAAATCATGTTTTAAGCCCACTATGTTTGGTGACAAACCCACATCTTTAAGCCTACATAAGGTGGCAATTTCAAACCATTTTCGCAAACAAACGTGAGTTGAATTGTTCCAAGTCTTGCAACTAGTCTATACTTGTATGTGTGCGCACCACATAGCAAAGCTAGTTTAATAACTGGAAGAAGAATGCATAATGTTCATAAAAATCATATCATGATTAGTGGACGCCGATCTTTGATTGGGCGAGTGGGGGTGTTCATTTCATGACCTTCCCTCCTCGTACCCAAGTTCCCGAGCTGAGGCAACTTTGGTGATGACGGACATGTGGCCTTTGACACGAGTCAGGGTTTCCTAAATTTCTCAAAAACAAAATATTTAGATGGTGACTCTGTATCTGGAAAAACAGTCCAATTTTGACATTATTTGATTTAAAATCGATTTTCCAAAAAGGTTTGTCGGATTTGGACTCTGTGGTGTTTATTAGTTTCACATTGCACTTGTGAGACTAGATTCAGAACCGCAAGAGTCCAAACTGTGAGGCCTTCTTTTCAAACCATTTCTGAAAGGCGGGGTGCGGAAAAAAGGCGAGTCCACAAACGTGTTATGAATGGTTGTGACAAGAAGTTATACGTGCTGACTTCTCTTGAAATGTGGTAAGGAGCTAATGATATTGATTGTGAATTTGCTCTCTATCACTTGTTTATACGGAATAAAAGAATGGCATACACACTAGTTTATGAGATTCGATAGACTACTAAGAACGGTTTGGGAATTTGTTTACTATCCTAGTCTAGCACTATGAAATATGACTTAGAAATGATATAATAGCCTCTATGATTTTGTGAACCAAGGAATTGAATTTTATATTTTGAATACTTTATGAAAACATGATGAACTTTATGAATTTGAGAATTTACCGCTTTTTATCATCACAGAGCATGTGTGTCTTAAAAGATGAATTACGCCACCTATATGAATCATTTACTTGTGTGCCACCCGTGGGAAACGTACCAACTCGCTCATTCTAAATTGCATGTGAATGAACTAACTAAATAGACTATGTTATGGAGATGTCATGTACGTCTGGAACTAAGATATTGTGATGGGTCAATGAGAGTTATAGTAGAACATGAAGAATTATCTGAACATAGGAAAACTGAAATGACAAAAAGGGATAGGAATTGAGTTATGAGCTAACAAGAGGAAATACTTTTAAGGGAGGATATTTATACTTACTCCAGAAAAGTACCTGCACCGTTATGACTACTTATACCTCATAATATGATGCCAAATCCGGTATAACTTGGATCTGATTTATGCCTTTCCTTCTGGATGGATAGACTTTTGCTTGGAATTGCCTAGATTGCGAAGCTCGTGACTGTTTGAGATGTTCTGAATCAAAATTGTATAATAGTGAAACTATTGACCACAGGCCTAAGTGAATTGAGACTGTTGGAATGAAATTTACTTTGGTTGCAAATGACGGGGCAAAATGTTGTTCGCTTTGATTTGGTTGAACTTTTATTTAACTAGATAATGCTATGAGACCAAGACAACTTTGAGGGACCAAACTTCCTAAGGGGGGGAAGGGTGTAATAACCCGACTCTCTCATATGCTGCTTCTACTCTAATTGCCTCATTATCTGTGTGATTATATGTTTGATGTGAAATTCTATGTTTAAATGTGTGAATTATGTGCTTATGAGATTGTATCTATCAGTTATAAGAAAATCTGTTGAAATTACTATTTTTGGACTGTAAATTGAAAGCCTCAGAGGTGTGATAAACCGAAATTGACTTTACAATTATGATTATCCTGATTTTTAAAATATAATATTAAGTTTTGTAAAAAATTGATTCGTAATGAATTAATTAGCTTTATTTGGCTAAAACTCTTAGAGTTAACACCTTGAAACTGAAATTGACGACTTTAATGAGTTCAGAAACCGAAATTAAGTACATGGATACACTAATGGGAATTTTTAGAGCCATTTGGGTAGTTTAATTGAAAATTGATTTTGTCTGATTCGTTAAGTTATGTTTGGTTGGCCTAAATAGATATTTATGGCATGTTATATATATTTGTGCTCATCTTTAGCCCTTTGAAGTGACAAAAAACATGGAGAGAGAGAGAGAGAGAGCCCTTAGAGAAGAGGGAAAGTGTAGAGAAACTCAAGATTTGGCTTGGATTTGCCAAGATTATACAAGATAAAGTGTTTATGAAGACTCTAGGTAAGATTTTACCTCTCAAACCTTGAAGATCATGAATTAAGAGTTAGCTTATGGAGGTTATGGAAGCTTTTACATGCATTTTGTCATATAAGGAAAAAACATAGCATGATTTCATGGGATTCATGTTTATAACTTGTTTTCTTGCATGATTTCTAAGATTCTTAAAGATTTCAAGGGACTTTCTCTATGGATTTTGAAAGTCGAACTCATCACATGTATAGCTTTTGATTTTGTGCTTGACTTCAAGTCTTGAGCTTGTAAATGGAATTTTGGGTTTGCTTTGAAATTATGATTTTGATTGAAGGTAGAATTGTTTAATTCAACATGGTTTTGAAAGGTTTGGGTCTTGATTTATATTAAATGAAGTTTTTCAACTTATATAAGTTAGGGTTTTGGAATGATGATCTTGCTTGAACAAATATTATGAAATGAACATAGATTCCTCACATTTGTTTGATTTAAAAGTTGATTTCCTCATTTTTAGTGTGATTTGAGTTTGATTGTGAGAAATGGTATCTAATCTTGAAGCTTTGTATGCTGTGAACTCATATAAACATATACAAACATGTATAATATGAAAAGATGAAAGAAATGAAGGAAATATGGAAATTAGAGTTGTATATGTCTAATTAAAGTAGGTTATGATCATATTAAGCTTGAGTTTCATGCTTATCATGGTTGTATATCATGTTTTTTTAAGTGAAATTTGCTTAAATTGTGCCTCAGAAATACATTTAGAAACCTTGAGTTTGTTGGTTTTTCGGACTGCGCAAATAGGGCCCAGAATCACACGTGTGGGGCTCACAGCCGCACGTGCGGAAAACAGGGGAAGCAACTTGAACATTCTAAAATAAAAGCATGTACGGGGCCGCACGTACGGTGGGGCCTTCCACACGTGCAGGAAACACAAAGAAAATCTGCATCTTTTTGTACACTTTTTTGACCCTTTGAATATGTGTATATGTATGGTTAAGACCTCTGAAATGCTTAAAAATAAATAAAAAGGGAACGAAATGGAAGAATCATGAAAGACAATAAGTTAAGAAAAGAATGCATTGCTTATCAATTTATGTGTGTAATGTGTAGGTCACTCACCGGACGAGACCATTGCACGACCAAATCACTGTGAGTAATAGTAGTGTAACGATATGTTATGCTTATATGTTATGTTTATGAACTTTGACATGTTTTACACAACTTATGTTTTATTGGAGATGATTAAACATTGGATCATAATGGCATATGGATTGGGCCCGAGGCCGTTCTATTATTGGGCTTGAGGCCGTTTTGTTATTATTGGGCTTCAGGCCGTTCTGTTATTGGGCTTGAGGTCGTTCTATTATTATGTTGGGCCTGAGGCCGTTGTGTTATGATAGTAGGCCCAATGTCGTTCTGTCTTATGGGGGCCTGAGGCCATTTTGGAATGTGAATGTGATATAAACATTCTTCAAGACACATGCTCCTTCATATGCCTCCTTATGTTATTATTACTCACCGAGCCTTGCTCACTTTGTATTGATATATGTTTTGTAGGTGGTCAGCTTGGAGGCTAGCCAGTGGTCAGCTTCAGGAACCTTTTGGTGGACCTGTTTTGTTATGCCTCCAACATTGGAGCCGTTTTGTCTTTTTGAGAAGTTCCTTTTATTCCTTTTTTTTTTTTTTTTGGGTGGCTTTTGGGTAAGCACTTTGATAATATAGTAATTTTGGATGGTTATCTTTTTGTACATATTTATATGATCTGGACTATCTATATGGACATTCTAAGTATGACATGATGTTTTAAGAATCCTGGCATATAAACACCGTTCAATGGACATCCTAATTTTTATTTGCTTCCGCTTTAGGCCCCATTATTGAATAAAATATTTTGAATTTTTGTTTCGAGGCCTAAGTACAGACCGGTCATGGCCTAAACTTTTAGGGGCAGATTTGGATCGTGACAAATACAATTTATTGAACACGCATAGGATCTCATAAAAATCAGCAAAATTGCCATAAAACATGTCCAAGTAATCAAATAAGAAGGGTTTCATTGAATGAACTTGACAGGAATACTAAGACGAATATCTGATTCTTATGGTAAAAGATCTGTCTAAAGAGCCAAAAACGGCTAATGAGCTCAAATAGTTTGAAAAAGCACATAAGAACAAATAGTTATGTGTTTCATACTTGTGCAGCATTATTGAAGGCAGGAAGGGGGTCACCATTGTTGTATGTAGTAATGATTATGCCTTCTAATGTCATTTCATCCAATTTTGTTCCCACTATTTGCTTGTTTAAGTTCTCTACATATGTTCTGTATTATCACGGGTCATATGTGGTTCCAAAGCATTCTGCCATATATTCATAAAAGAATAAATATACTTCAAGATTAAACAAAAACACTCTTAAGTTGCCAAAAAAAGCTTAAATGTTTTAGAAATATAGGACAAGTACTTATTGATTACTGTGAGGCTTTATACATCAAATATATGAGGTTAGCCAATGAAGTTCTTCTTGGTTTATATAGCATAAGAAGCTAAGCTAAAATCCTGCTTGGAAAGAATGAAAACCAGTTCAGAACCACAACTTAACTAGTTTTAAAAATTTAGAGTTTGGTAAATGATTTTTTTTTTTTTTTTGATCAGTAAAGAAAATGTTTATTGATGATGAAACCATACATTACATATGGGAATACATCAATAAGGATGAGAAAGAAAAAGGGAGAAAAAAGAAAACCAAGCATAGTGTTGCTGAGAAACCAACGCTAGCTGTTGGGCCCACCTTTGTTTGATAAAGCTGTTTAAATTCAAACCAAGGATGGTTGATTTAAAAATAAATAAATAAAATATAAAATCAGACAATTTATTAGAAGCGGGTCAGACCTGATTCCTTTTAGTGTTGCCTAAATAGCCCATATAATAGGTTCTGTTTAATCACACACCATATTCAGAGAATGATTGAATGGAATTGAGGTTTGTGTAGCATTGGTAGATTGGTCAAACTTCAACAAAGAAAATGCCATGAGAGTGCAATTGCACTCAAAACTGGTTTGGTTTGGGAAGCTATGGTAAACAATGCCCAGAAAAGAAGAATTGGTCCTAGGTTTGAACTCGATCCAAGTTCAATCATGCCTAACTTGATCAACCAAATATGCCATCCAACTCTATTTAGTTTATCCCTTCTTAATTCAAATACAAATAACTTGTGATAGTAAACATACAAAAACAGACAAATACATTTTGCCCAGAGCCTGAAGCCAGCAAGCTAATGAGTGGAAAGATGGCTTCACTGAACCTAGTGAGGATCGTATTCTTACTCATTGTGCATGTCTTTGAAGACTATTGCCTTCAACCTTGGAGGTAGAAGAATTGCCCATATAAAGTTGTTCTTCATTATCTACCATTTGATATGTGGAGAACATCTTTTTCTCAGAGCAAATGTGACGTGTAGCACCTGTGTCCACCCACCATGTTTTGGGGTTGCTTACCAAATTCACTTCAGACACCATTCCGGACACATGTAATCCCGAAATCATTGCACAAAGATTTTCCTCCTCTGTTATGTTGGCTTGAGCAGGTTTTTTTTTTCATGGTTCGTTGAGTCCGACGCTTGTAACAATCTTTGGCACGATGTCCTTGCTTGTTACACACATAGCATTTGCCTGTGAAGTTTTGAATTTCACTTGTCTTTGAACCAGAGCTACGTTTTGAACTCTCACCAGGATACTTCCTCTTCTTACTGTTGTTCTTAGGCTTCTGTTCCACCACATTAGCCTTAGCCTCCATCAGATTACGCCCATTTTTCTTTTCAGACCCACGGTTGTCTTCTTCAATCCTCAACCGAACAATCAAGTCCTCCAATGACATCTCTTTGCGTTTGTGCTTTAAATAATTCTTGAAATCCTTCCAAGACAGCGTTAATTTCTCAATCATAGCTGCTACCTGAAAAGACTCACTAAGAGACATTCCTTCTGCATGAATTTCATGCAAGATAAGTTGTAGATCTTGGACTTGACTGATCACCGTCTTGGAATCCACCATCTTAAAATCCAGGAAGCGACCAACAACAAATTTCTTTGTTCCTGCATCTTCCGTCTTATATTTGTGATCCAAGGAATCCCACAACGTTTTTGCTGTATTGATTGGACTATACACATTGTAAAGTGTGTTGTCCAATCCATTGAGGATATAATTCCTGCAGAGAAAGTCTGCATGTTTCCATGCATCTACTGCAGCGACCACTTGCACATCACTCTCATCTTCTTTCAGAGTTGGCGCATCTTCTCGTAAAAACCTTGCCAAATTCAGGGTAGTTAAATAAAATAACATCTTTTGTTGCCACCTTTTAAAATCGGTACCACTGAATTTTTCAGGTTTTTCCCCATGGTTCACTGGAACATGTCCATGACCCGGGCCATGAGTCAGAGTTGGAGTAACAACCGGAATAGAAACCACCGGTGGAGGCACAATGGGATTAGGAGTAATAACAGTATCCTCAGTTGCCATCTTTAACTTTAACTTTAACTTTCTGACAAACAAAAACTTTAAGAGAATCAAATTCAATTGACCAGATTAAATATCTTATCAAATTAATCAATTAAAATGACCAACAGTTAATAAGACTAAATAAACAATTGAGCCATACTGTGTTTAAGAAACATTACAATCTTATTTAAACCAGAACAGGAGGAAAAACAGAATACATATGATATATGGCACCCAGTAAATCAAAATACACATTGTAAACTGTCTTTAATACACAGGACCTACTAAAGGCAACATGTACCAAAATTTCTAAAGACAAAACTAATCATGCTTCTTAAATCCAAAAAACATACTGCTCATGTATTTCAAAAAGAACTTAAACAACAGGAAAAACAGAATACATATGATATATGGCAACCAGTAAATCAAAATACACATTGTAAACTGTCTTTAATACACAGGACCTACTAAAGGCAACATGTACCAAAATTTCTAAAGACAAAACTAATCATGCTTCTTGAATCCAAATAATTGGATAACCAAAAACAGAAACACGACTAAAAATAGGAAAAAACCAGTATCCTTCTGACTTAAAACAAATCAAGAAATGGGAAAAAAAAAAAAAACATACTGCTCATGTATTTCAAAAAGAACTTAAACAACACACATGGCATGTGATAAAACTCCTAGTGCACTAAAGAAATAAAATAATAACAAATTATTCAAACACAGTGCATGTGAACAGATAATTCAAGAAGTAGCGCATGTGATATAAGGCTTCGACGCTAATGAAATAAAGAATAAAACAACATATTTCACTGTTCTGTCTGGTATATAAATATACAGACTACATCAAAATTCTGCAAATTAATATATATAATAATTTTCTGTCTTAAAATTGTTAAATAAATTACTCTCCGAGAATATGTAATTTACAGAATGGAAAAAAAAAAAAAAACACAGAACATATTATAAAGCATGAACAGATTTTAATCTTTAACAGAATAATAAAATAGATTATAAATCTTGACAGAACTTACAACTTTCTGCAATATTAAACTTAGAATAAACTTGTGATTGAGGCCAGTGTATGGACACTGTGTCTTTAAGACAGAAATTCGTCCTCTCCTAGGTGCTCGAGAATAACGGACGTCCTGCCTCCAGGATACAACAATCACCCCAAACAGATGCAGCACTACAACCTTGTTTGTACAGCGAACCAGAATGTTTATTTGAACTCACACAAGATGCAAAGATGAAGATGTACAGAAACAAAAAAAAACAGAGAGGACTGATACGGGAATCTATTTTTTTATATCTTTTGGAATGGAGGATTGCTAAATATATATAATGGCAGTGGAGTGCCATTTCCGAACAGACAAAACCTGTTAGGAAGAACAGTCGTGATTGTTCGGAATTTGAAGAAGGATAACCGAAAATTTTGAATTCAAAATTTCGGTATTTGAATGTTACCCGCAGAAATTTATTTGAAGATGTATGTAATTATATCGGTCTGTTTATTTGGGAAGTAATTTAGGAAATCTTTTATGTTGATTATTGAATTATGTGACATAAGAGGAAATTTACATGGAACAACCAGAAGGGTTCGTGGTTCCAGGGCAAAAGACAAAAGTGTGTAAACTTGTGAAGTCTCTTTACGGTCTAAAACAAGCACCCAAACAATGGCATGAAAAATTTGACAATGTAATGATGTCAAATGAATTTAAAATAAATGAATGTGATAAGTGTGTTTATGTGAGAAACACAGAAAAGGGATATGTCATTGTTTGCCTATATGTAGATGATATGCTCATCCTTGGTAGTAATAATGAAATGATCAAAGCTACCAAGAAAATGTTGAACTCTAAGTTTGACATGAAAGATATGGGAATAGCAGATGTTATACTTGGAATAAAAATTACAAAGACATCTGAAGGATATACCTTGTCTCAAGGACATTATGTTGATAAAATACTTGAGAAATTTAACAAGCATGACGATCGTCTCGCTAAGACCCCTATAGATGCTAATCTTCATTTGATGAAGAATATGGGTGAAGGTGTATCACAAGTAGAATACTCCCGGATCATCGGAAGTTTAATGTACCTCATGAACTGCACTCGTCCAGATTTAGCATATGCAGTTAGCAGATTAAGCAGGTATACTAGCAATCCAGGAACAGACCACTGGACAGCAATAGTTAGGGTACTTAGATATCTAAAGTATACTCGAAACTATGGGCTGAACTATATGAGATATCCAGCAGTTTTAGAAGGTTATAGTGACGTTAATTGGATATCAGACACTAAAGACTCTAAATCTACTAGTGGTTATGTCTTTACATTGGGAGGCGCAACAGTCTCATGGAAATCATCCAAACAGACATGCATCGCAAGGTCCACAATGGAGTCCGAATTTATTGCTTTAGATAAAGCAGGTGAAGAAGGAGAGTGGCTTTAGTCCGAAATAATGGGGTCTTAGCGAGA
Source organism: Camellia sinensis (assembly GCF_004153795.1). Lineage (NCBI taxonomy): Eukaryota > Viridiplantae > Streptophyta > Magnoliopsida > Ericales > Theaceae > Camellia > Camellia sinensis. The sequence continues at coordinate 10,864 of NW_021025252.1, forward strand.
CGATCGTCATGCTTGTTAAATTTCTCAAGTATTTTATCAACATAATGTCCTTGAGACAAAGTATATCCTTCAGATGTCTTTGTAATTTTTATTCCAAGTATAACATCTGCTATTCCCATATCTTTCATGTCAAACTTAGAGTTCAACATTTTCTTGGTAGCTTTGATCATTTCATTATTACTACCAAGGATGAGCATATCATCTACATATAGGCAAACAATGACATATCCCTTTTCTGTGTTTCTCACATAAACACATTTATCACATTCATTAATTTTAAAGCCATTTGACATCATTACATTGTCAAATTTTTCATGCCATTGTTTAGGTGCTTGTTTTAGACCGTAAAGAGACTTCACAAGTTTGCACACTTTTTTCTCTTGCCCTGGAACCACGAACCCTTCTGGTTGTTCCATGTAAATTTCCTCATTCAGATCGCCATTCAAGAATGCAGTCTTAACATCCATTTGATGGATCTCAAGATCATTCAAAGCTGCAATAGCTATTAACATTCGAATAGACGTTATTCTTGTTACAGGTGAGTAAGTATCAAAATAATCTACTCCTACACTAATCTTGTGACCATCCTTGCAGAAGGAATCGAGCGTAGATGTGAAGAATCACCGGCTACACTCCGCGTCACTGTGGTGCTGCGCGAGGGGACCGACCACATGTGTCGACTCCATTTCCGAATTTCACCTCTTCCAAACAACAACAACAAAAACCTGTGTAGAGTGGGCATAGGACGCTCAGTGCCCTATTAGAAATTTAAATATATTTATATATAAAAAATATATAAAATAAAAATAAAAATAAAAAAAACAGTGCACTGTTTGATTTTTTTTTTTTTAAAAAAAAAAAATGACTTCAATAATACATTATTATTAGCACTAGTTATACGTAGTTGCTTCAAGTTGGTAATTTGTTTGCTACAATTCCATTTTAAATTATTAATTGCACATACAGCCTGGTTTGGGTCCTCCACCAGGTGTTCAAAGAGAGCTTTGTTATGGTGAAGCCAGATACCCCAAAGAATTTTGATTGGGTATAACCATGATTAATTTTTATTTGAGAAACTGTTGATTTAATTAATATTCTTGTATGGATATGATGAAGAGATGCCATTTATAGACATTATTGATTTTATAATTGTTAGAATTTCAATTATGTATTTTTGTTTATAAGTGAGTATCTCAAGTTCCTTTTAAGGAAAGGCGCAAATATTTGACAAATATTTTGTGGAAGTTTTCCAAAATATGTTTTTAAAATCAAGATATGATTTTAATTACTAAAATCTGGTATGATTTTTGGTTTGTAAATTCTTGAAAATTGAGAAAATATAAAGTATATGTTATATATTTGGGAAATTTTTTGAATGTAATTTGATGTCATTTACATGTGTATTTTAATTTGTAGTAATTCTAATTAATTTGCTATGAGCCTTATGGTGTCATATTATGCCATGAAATCTTTTATGGGAAAAGGAAAATGTGATGTGTTAGTTTTGACTGATTTATTTCAAGTGCTTTGTCTGGGATTTAAATTAAATTTTATTTGAAAGTTTGCAAAATTTTTAATTAATTTGTGATTGTGATGATGACATACATGTCTACATATGTTGTAGAGTTGACAATCAATTTATGTTGTCATTAATATCAATTTGGTATGCGGTGTATTATAAATGGATTTCAGTATTGATAAAAATGTGAACTTATGTGTTTTGACATAAGAGAAATTCTAATTATTCTTTGGAATAAAGACTAAAATTGGTGTGGTGACTGATAACTCCGTAATGAAATATTATAAATTAAAATATTTGATGGGTGAAAGACACTTTGGTAATTGTCGACGTAGTCACCAATACTGGATAAGACAAATAAGATGTAAATGTATTCATACAGTGATATTTATATTCCATGTTGAGATTGTACAAATTTGTCAGATTCAAACACAAGGCGAAACCCGTTCTTGCTCAGCAATGATCCTGATACCAGGTTCTTTCGAATTTCTGGTACATGCAACACTTCTTTCAAAGTAAGCTCTTTGCCTGATGTCATCTTGAGTACTACTTGTCCTTTGCCTTCAACCTTGGAGGTAGAAGAATTGCCCATATAAAGTTGTTCCCCGTTATCCACCATTTGATATGTGGAGAACATCTTTTTCTCAGAGCAAATGTGACGTGTAGCACCTGTGTCCACCCACCATGTTTTGGGGTTGCTTACCAAATTCACTTCAGACACCATACCAGACACATGTAATCCCGAAATCATTGCACAAAGATTTTCCTCCTCTGTTATGTTAGCTTGAGCAGGTTTCTTTTTCATGGTTCGTTGAGTCCAACGCTTGGAACAATCTTTGGCACGATGTCCTTGCTTGTTACACACATAGCATTTGCCTGTGAAGTTTTGAATTTCACTTGTCTTTGAACCAGAGCTACGTTTTGAACTCTCACCAGGATACTTTCTCTTCTTACTGTTGTGTTTAGGCTTCTGTTCCACCACATTAGCCTTGGCCTCCATGGGATGACGCCCATTTTTCTTCTCAGACCCACGGTTGTCCTCTTCAATCCTCAACCGAACAATCAAGTCCTCCAGTGACATCTCTTTGCGTTTGTGCTTTAAATAATTCTTGAAATCCTTCCAAGACAGCGGTAATTTCTCAATCATAGCTGCTACCTGAAAAGACTCACTCAGAGACATACCTTCTGCATGAATTTCATGCAAGATAAGTTGTAGATCTTGGACTTGACTGATCACCGTCTTGGAATCCACCATCTTAAAATCCAGGAAGCGGCCAACAACAAATTTCTTTGTTCCTGCATCTTCCGTCTTATATTTGCGATCCAAGGAATCCCACAACGTTTTTGCTGTTTTGATCGAACTATACACATTGTAAAGTGTGTTGTCCAATCCATTGAGGATATAGTTCCTGCAGAGAAAGTCTGCATGTTTCCATGCATCTACTGCAGCGACAACTTGCGCATCACTCTCATCTTCTTTCAATGTTGGCGCATCTTCTCATAAAAACCTTGCCAAATTCAGGGTGGTTAAATAAAATAACATTTTTTGTTGCCACCTTTTAAAATCGGTACCACTGAATTTTTCAGGTTTTTCCCCATGGCTCACTAGAACATGTCCATGACCCGGGCCATGAGTCAAAGTTGGAGTAACTACCGGAATAGAAACCACCGGTGGAGGCACAATGGGATTAGGAGGAATAATAGTACCCTCAGTTGCCATCTTTAACTTTCTGATTAATAAAATAAATTAAAATAAACAGAATTTATTTTCCAAAAGAATAAATTAACTAACCAAACTCTGGACCAAAATAAACTTTATAGGAAAATAAATAACAACATGAATGTGAGGAGAACAAGATTTATCTTAATTGGAAATTCGAAACAAATTATATAATATAAACCAAATTAAATAATCTTACAAAAGAATCAATGAAATTGACCAACAGTAATATGACTAACTATAACAATAAATTATGAAGTCATACAGTGTAAGATAAACCAGAAAATCAACAAACAGATGTATACACTGTGTATTAAACAAAAACAGAAATACATACTGAGTATTAAAATTCAGAAGAATACAGTTTTTTTTTTAAAACCTAAATACTCTACAATGTTTCTTTTGTTAACAATACAAGACCATAATAAAGAAATCACTTACTAAAACATCCTGGTGTAAGAATACTACCAGTGTATTAAATACAAAATAAACATCAAACCAGTGAACAAAACTACACTAAGTTTTGGAAAAGAATAAATAAATACTCTTGTATCCAAATAAAATTATTCAACATACATGGCCTGAGATTAAACTACTAGTGCTCTAATAAAATAAAGAATGAACAATTTATACAACAGGCAGTGCAAGTGATAAAATGGAAGTTCATGCAATTATAAAATAAAGAAAAACACCAACTTATCAATATATTATCATGCACGCACAGAGCACTGACATATTCTATAAATTAGTTTTGTTTTTAATCGAAGAATCACAATACTGGATTACAAAGGTAAAACAGTGACCAAAGAAGAGAAAATTTCTGTCTTAAACTTGTTGTTCAAAATAATACTTCGATTCAACTGAATAATTTAAACAGAACAGATTATTTAATATGAACAGAATTTGCAGAATTTTATTATAACAGATAAAGATTAATGACAGAACTTACAAGTGTCTGAATACTCAAATTAAGAACAAATTTGTGATTGAGGCCAGTGTATGGACACTGTGTCTTTAAGACAGAAATTCGCCCTCTCCAAGGTGCTCGAGAATAATGGACGTCCTGCCTCCAGGATTCAACAATCACCCCAAACAGATGCATAGATGTAGCACTACAAACTCGTTTGTACAGCGAACCAGAATGTATTCTTTTATAAACTCACAAGATGCAGAAAAATGAAGATGAACAAAAGGAGAGAATGGAAAATATAGTTACGGGTTAGAGTTATTTCTGACTAGGAATGGAGGGTTGATATATATAGGCTGAGAGGTGCCATTCCGAAATAGAAAACTGTTATCAAACAGTTGCCAAGTCGGAGACGCGACTGTTGGAGAAGGTGCAACATTGTAACCGAAACACATCAGATTTTTTTTTTTCGAATTCTTTCCCGCTGGAATTATTCGAAAAAATTCAAATAATTTTTGGTGCAAAAAATAAAGGACTGGTAAGACCCAAACCCACACCGACCCGGCCGGACGGACGGTGGCGGCGGCGTGCGCGTGTGGTGATGGTTTTGGGTTTGTCCATAACTCCTTCTCCTACAAAACTTGGGTACCCTTGGGGCCCAACCCAAGGTCTCCAACTTAGAGCTTATAAATACTTTGAAACTCTTCTAAGTTTCCTATGTGGGACAAGGTTTTTAGATACCAACTTATGGGAACCACACAAAACATTTTCATGTTTATGAGGCTCACTTCGGTATTAATTTCTCATTCACTCGTAAATGGTTTCGACCACCCGAGTATATATTCTTATTCACCACATGGCAAGGAACGTATTGCCACTCGGACCCCCCAAAACGAGGTGTGGGACCTACATTAATAAAAGCTCAAATTTACCGGAAATTAATGGTGAAACCATTTCTCTAACAGTTGGACCAATGAGAATAGAAGAGCAATGGTGAAGCATGTGATGAATGAGAACAAAGACAGCGAGCCACACATGGGTTTGGACAATTATGGGTTCTGATGCATTTGAAATTTCTTAGTCACCTTCCATTTCGATAAATTATATAGTGGTCCATGTCAAATACTTATTTTTATTAATTTAAATGAAAAATTTTATCATTTTTATATTGAATTTTAAAAATAACTGAATAATTATCACAC
>NW_021025252.1:16261-66918 GCF_004153795.1 Camellia sinensis
TTGTAGGAGTTGAGTTTCTATATGAGTAGGATAACCAGAGCGAATGAAAGCTTGGTGATTTGATATTGTAGGGCACAAAAACCATCAATTTACCATGTTTTTGTTGTAGGCAGGAGCGCTTGCTCATAGCACTTCGCCTCCTAGCAATGATTGACTGTGGTGTCGGGGTTTGCGAAATGTAGTGATAGTAGCAGCCAGCAATAGTAGCAGCCCATGAATATATGAAATACCTAGCTAGCTGGCTTGGCTAAGACATGATGACAACATGCTGTTGCTGCTGAGAGTATTATCCATTTGTCTGTTGTCTCTATCGGTTGGTTTATAACTTTGAGAGCACAAGCACGCCCGGTGTCCCGCATTTTTGTAATTGTTCAGTATGGAAAGGCAGGCAGTCATCTTGTTATTAATGTGAGATTCCAGAACATTATGTTGTGAGTTACTTATTAAACTATTATTTCTTTTCTATAAAACCTTTTGTTTTGAGTGTGGTATTGGTTTGGAATTAAGGCACAGATTAATTTGCTAGATTTGATTTTTTTTTTTCTCTTTGTTTCAAGGAATCATGACAGCGTAACCCATCGATGTGGCTAAATTTCCTGAGAGATCAAAATTTTCTAGTTGGTTTTAATATTGGAAAATTATAAACCAAAATCCATAAAATTTTCAAAGAATTCCCATTCTAAATTATTTTAAAGTCAATTATAGTTTATGATACTTAAATTTCATAGGGAAAGTTCTTAGAAATTCATGCTGATTGAAATGAAAAATTTATGGAGAATTGGTAAATTTCACCATTGAGAAACAATGAACAAATGAAAATTTCATTTTATTTCTTCTCTTCAAAGTTTCGTTTATTCGATACTGAATCTTTTTTTATAGATTCTCAATGAGAAGATTCTAAAACACTAATTTTATAAAAGATGTAGTATGCCAGATCAAAATTTTATGATATTTTTAAATTTAACATAAATTCAAAAATGATGTATTGTTTCAGTGCAATAGTGTGTTCGTGCAAGTTAAGCTTTATAAGGAAAAAATAAACATTATTTTTTGAAAAGTAAGTAGCTATTTTTTAAATGAGAATTACCAAAAATGCTCTGTATTGTAAATTTGAAGATTAGAGATAGAGTTTTTTACGTCTTCTAGGATAGGAATTGTTAGATATAATTTTCAATATATTGCCTGCATACTTGTAGTAAGGAGAGATAACAAATATGGCTACTATTGAAGATGCTCTAAATGCATTTTTGTTAGAAACTTTCTCCTTCTATCCCCTCCCCCATTGCTTCTCTCAACAATCTGATGTATATATATAGGCTAAAAGCAAGTAGAGAAATGGTTGGAATTACAAGTGGAGACAAAAGGAGATAATGAAGCTAATGGAGTACTAATGGAGCTAATGAGAGAAAAAGTGGACCCTATCATCTCTAATGGATTCAAGCAACTAGATAATTAGATGTTCGAGTGTTATATATATTTGGTGATGAATATATCAGAAAAATGAGTTTAATTAAGGTGATACCAACCGAACAAAAACAAAAAAAAAGGTCGGTGAATGCTGTTTACGGGCCAGTTCAACCAAAATCTGCTCTTAAGCCCCAACTTCATCATTGGGCATAATCTCCCTCTATCTGACTCGGTTTTGGTGATTTCTGGTCTAAATTGAGCCCCAGAAGTCTTAATTTCCAATGGTTGGAGTCTCACATTTAAATTCTAAGTGTACAAAAGAGATATTTCTAATATAATAAAGTCTATTCATTTCCTTCTTGATGACATGATGCTCTTTTTTTTTCCTAAACTAGTCTTTCATCCCTCCATTTCTTTTCAAATCCAAACCGTAAAAGAAAGATTTTTTTTATATTTTTTTTCAAAGAGTTTCACCTCCCATCCATTTATTTCCACTTTGTCCGTTACTCAGTTTACTGAAAAAGGGCAATACTTTTAAACAAAAATAAGAGCCTTGGAACATCGTAGAAACATTTGGAAAAAATATTTTGAAAAGAAGGTTTTAAGGTCAAAAGTAGTTGGCCAAAAAATGTGTTAAAGGTTGGGATTAAAGTTCAAATTTCCATCTCTCTTATGAGGATTCTGTGAGAATACATTCTATATTTCATCAGGAAATCAAAAAAGGAAAGCGGCTCAAGTCTTTTGGGCCAATCAAAATGGGAGGTGCCTACATATTGAGGGTAAAAAATGCATATCCAGCAACTCATTCAGTCGGAGCTATGAATTCAATAGACTATCTTTATTCATCTGAAGTGAATTGAAAACTTTGGAATAGGGGTTTTTCCCTCAGAGTCCTGTAAGTGCGAGTGGAGCTAGCGTTAGTTGTAGCGATTTTCGGATATTGATTTGAGAGACTATTTTCTGACCGGTCAAAACAATCATTAATTATAACAAATAGAAAAAACAAAAAAAGTTGTCTAAAAAATGAATAAACGACTCTTCTTTTATTCGAGGATGTTGTTCTTCATTTTTTTTGCATGAGTGTGTTCACGTAAGTTACTAGGAGAGGGTAAATGTTTCCTTATAGTTGATCTAAAGCATTTTTGGTTATTGTTACCCAAACAAGCGCAATTATTTTCTATTTCTTAATAAAAGATGTCTTGCTCGATTACAAACATGAAAAAGATAAGCACGTGATAATTCATCTTAATTTCCTTGGCACCACAGAAAGCACAATGCCAATGAGAGAAATGAAGTAAGGTTTTGTTAACTCGCGCATATTTAGAGCATTGAGCCATGGTTCCCTTATTATTTTGGTCTCTTTGGTAGGTATCTGCCCAAAAAGAAAGAGGAGCCTCCGCACCTCGCGGAGCTGGTTCTTGAACGCGTTCGAATTTCTTCTTTCAACGTTGACAAGCCTTTTGTGCCATAGCCATAGACATTAGTTCACAACCTCCAAAAATCAAACTCAACAACTTTGAAACCAAGACAATCTAATCATGATAGCAATTCAAATATTAATAAAATTGGGAAACTTAGATGTGATACCCTATTCCGTTATTATTGATAATTAATCTTAATTGATTGTGATTTATGTGATTTAATGTGATTTTGGGTGCTATCTATGTGATATATGTGCGTTTTGAATTTTCTAAGTCTATTCCACCGCAGGAATATCTATCCAACTTACTGCCTATGAACTGAAATTGAAGGGTTTACGCCACAGGAAAAATGAAAATTGACCACGCCGTTGTAATTGGGTAATGGTTTGAGCCTATGGTAAATTTAATTGAAATCGATTCATATCAAAATAATTAGGTTCAGAATGATTTAAAATTAGACATCTATTATTTTGGCACATTAATCAAATTTGATAAGAGCCATCCTTATATAAAGGCCTATATAGCCTCATTTTATGGTTATTTGAGCTGATTTTCTCTCCCTTGGCTGGATTACTCAGAAGAAGAGAGGAGTGGGTCAGTTAGAGGAGAGAGAGAGAAGACAATTGAAGCTATTGTAAAAGAGGCATGGAAGATCATGAAGATCAACTCAAGAATTAACTTAGTAACTTTGAAAGATTGAGGGTCCTAGTGAGTAAATTGAGCATTGAGTTCATAAGTTTTTAATTTTTGTGAATTCAAAGTTAGTAGGGTAATTCAATAACAAGAATTTTGAGTTGAATTGGTGAATCATTAACATGCATTGTAAGGAGATCAGCCATGAATTTTCTATATTTGAAGCATGAATTACATGATCCATTGTTGTGTTTTGACTAAAGTTCATGCTTTTTAATCATGTTTGATTATCATCAAAGTTAAGTTGGAAATTTATATTTCACATGCAAGCCACAATTTCATGAAGGTATAAGCTTTAGTTCATTGAAATTGAAGTGTTGGAGGATGGATTTGATTAGGAATTCATGTATGCAGTAATTGATTCATGGGATTGAGGCTTCATGATGTTGCAAAGTTGGTATTTTCATTATCGTTAGAGCATGTACAAGTGAGATATGGGAACCATGATTATGCAAGTTACCACATTAATCTTGAACATAGGTTTGAAGCTTCAAGACAACTTCTAGGAATTCAGGATTTTGGCATGTTCGCTCCGAGCGGGGGAGTGTCTGCTCAAGCGGGGGAATGTCCGCTCGAGCGTAAATGTTAGTTCCAGAAACTTTTGCAAACATTGATGGTCCGCTTGAGGAGGAATATTTACGCTTCGAGCGTCTAGCCATGTAGTTTTACATTCAGCTCGAGCGTCTGAGTCACGCTCGAGCATTAAAATGAGTAAACCAGCACTTTTGCAGACCAAAGGGGTTCGCCTCGAGCAGGGAAACCTGGCTTCGAGCGGGGAAGCCCTATTTCAGAAATTTGTTAAAATGTTTTGTATTTCATTCTTCCGTTCCCCTATTTATTTCTGAGAACCTTCATTAGGCGTGCACTTTGAACGTTGTAAATGGATTAAAAAGGTAAGAATGGAAGCCTAAGAGGGAATATATGAATAAGAACGGATTGAATCGTTTGTGACCCATATGTTCATGAAATGTGTAGGTCAAAGCACAAGGGCAACCAAATCCAGCAAGATCACTGTGAGTAATTATCTTAGTAAAGATATTTTGAAGTATGTTATTTGTCTTATTGTTCTTCCTATAAAGGTCTTGTATGCTTAGTTAATTGAATGTGGACAAATATCTTTATGTCGATCGATCAGGCCCCGAAAGAGGGAAGATCTTTGAAGAATCCCGATCGATTTTGAAGATTATAGTTATGGTATAGTGCTTCACCCCAGTAGACCCGATGGTGGCATGGTTGGTGGTAGGTTAGAGCTCCAAAATCAAGGAGACACACCACACACACACACAAAACACACACAGAAAGAAAAAGAGAGAGAGAGAGAGAGAGAGAGAGAAAATGGAGAAGAGAGAGAGGAGAGTAGATTTGAACTTTTCTTCAGATTCAAAATAGGGGTTGAAGAGAGACAGAGAGTGTTCTCAAAATAAGGGTTGGAGGCATTTTTCCAAAACGACTTCTATTCAAAACAGGACCGTTTTTAATTATTACAAAACGCGACGGTTAGAAAACGCTGTTTAAATTTTAGGAAAATGGTGTTTAAAAACAATGCCGTTTAAATTCTTAGATTTCCTGTTAGTGCGCGCAAACAGAGGTGGTAGTGTCGGGCCACGGGCTATAGAAATGGTATGTACAAAGCAACGAAAAAGGATGAAGAGAGGAGAGAGAGACAGAGAGAGGTTGTTTAAGGGTTTGCTATGGGAAAATAATTATATATATATATATATATATGGGTATTTTTGGTGTCATTTCACTTAAACATGTCCTATTAGTAAAGTATTTTAGATTGTTGGATTTTTTTGACCAAACAAAATTCAAATTCCAAATTTATGGACTGAGTGCCTTTATTTATTTTTGTTATAATTTTCCTAATTTTTATAGTTTTAAATTTTTATTTCAAATCTATCACAATTACAATGAAGTATAAACCCAATTAACAATTACAACATAAAACCACCAATTAAATATTAAAAGAGACCCAAACAAATTCAAGTCCAAAACGTGACATAAAATTTTTGGTTTGTCATTTTTTATTTAGAATGGTATTCACAATATAAGAATTTCACTACAAGAAAAAAGCATTTTTGCTGTTTGGCGACTAAATTTTTAGTCGCCAAAAGTCCGTTTTTAGTCGCCGAAAGTCGAGTTTTTACTTTCAGCGACTAATTTTTTTAGTCGCCCCTTTTGTCGCGTATATATGGTCGCCAGAGATATTGGCGACTAAAATTTTTTTGGTCGGCAAAAAATAGCTCTTTAGCGACCAACTTTTTAGTCGCCGATTTACACTTTTCAAAATCACACATTTGGCGACTAAGATTAGTCGCCAATAGTCCATGAATCGCCGACTAAACGGTTTAGTCGCCCAAAATAAACACTTTTGGCGACTAAAATTTTCGTCGCCAAAGGTCCTTCCGTGAAAAAAAAAAAAAAAACCAATTTCTTTGCTTTTTCTGAGATTCGAACCGCCAACCTCTCCCACATTTGAACCGCCAACACCTTTAGCAACACACTCCCTCCACTATGCCACTTCAACATCACATGAATATATATGCAATATATATTATTTATATAGTATATTGACCGGTATTAATACAAAACTATATATATAAATATAATTATTTTTATTCAATATAATTTATGTAAAAAATAAATTATTTATTAAAAAAAAATTTAGGCCGCTTTTGGCGACTAAATCCATTATTTAGTCGCCAATTCTATTATTTTGGGCTACTAATTAATTTTTTGTCGCTAAAAAAATAAGTTCAAATTAAAAATAAGCAGTTTTGGCGACTAAATCTGTTTTTAGTCGCCAAAAACGTCCCCTTTTGGCTACTAAAATGAATTTTAGTCGCCAATTGACTGTTTTTAGCTACCAATTTTTTTTTTGGTAGCCAAAAAGCTTCATTTTCAGCGACCAATCTGTTTTTAGTCGGCAAAACACCTATAATCAGCGACGAAAATGTTTTTTAGTCACCAAAACCATCACTTTTGGCTACTAAATTATTTTAGTCGCCAAAAACCGCCGCTTTTGGCTACTAAACAACCTTTAGTCGCTAAAACCCCTACATTTGGCGAGTAAACTGCCTTTTAGTAGCTAAAACCCCTGTATTCGGCCACTAAACTCTTTTAGTCGGCAAAAGTGTTCAATTTTGGCGACTAATTCCATTTTAGTTGCCAATTCTACTACTTTCAGCGACGAAAAATGAAGTTTTAGCAGCCAAAAACGCTTTTTCTTGTAGTGAATGAATCAACAACTACAATATAAATGATAATTACATTAAAAAAAAATAATTAACATGGCAGAGAGACCTTAAACAAAATATAAATGAAACAAGCTACACCAGTTAAACTCTTAAACTTTTATTGGAGTGCAAGAATTTTAGCCAATACATTACCCTTCACAATTTTTGTATGTGACAATTTAGTTGTGAAAAACTTCTGAATATTATATTTTTCTTTTAATTATACACTAACAATTTGTTCCAAATACAGCCTTTTGTTTTTTGATATTATAATGGCTCTATGTTTTGTTATTTGTGTAATTTTGATCCCTATATTTTTAATTTATTTCATTTTTATCCTTAATTTTAAATTTTGTATCAATCTGATTCAATTGATAATGTCATTAGAGTTTTTGAGAAATAAAAATGGCTGAGTTAGCTGAGGTTTACTCATTTTTCACAATTTTGCCCCTAAAAGCATGATACATGTTGTTCATAAGTATTTTTATTAAAAAAAAATGTTAATTGTTATAATAAATTGAACTAAATTGTGGCAAAATTAAAAATTAAAACTTAAAATTGAATCATTAAAATTATAAAGATTAAAATACTATAAAAAATAAAAATATAATAACAACTACTATAATTTGCCCTAATATTTTTAAACACAGTGGTAGGTAGCGATATGCTTCAAACGATGACTTGGTGTACCAAAGACCCAAAACGTTTTTAAAAAAAAAAAGTCAAATATTATCTCAGTAGGGAGAGAGAGAGAGGGGTTAATTCAGCATATTTTTTTTTTGAATGAATGTGTCAATTAAGTTAGCATGGGGGTGTCTTAAATAAGTGTATTTTTTATTTTTTTTGACTAAAAAGTTGAGGGAAAAAATATGAATGTTTGGGTTAACTTTTTAACTTTTTATGGAAAAATATGTATTAAAAAATTATATAAATAAGTGTATAGGGGAAGTTATAGATGGAATAGCCCGTACGGTCGGAATAGTGTAGGAGATTGATTCTCTCCTTTTCGGGCATAAATTGGACGGTGCTGTTCGGCCCATGGGGACCTACCACGGGTCCCGTTTTATTAATCGGAACCGTTCAATGTGTAGAACTCGTCAAGTACTAGATACTTCTAAAAAATCACGATGATTGGATATCAATAGCTATTTGATCGTGTTAGTTTTTCTTGTCAACTGTTAAATATAACACCATCCATTTTTTATATAAAACTGATTTGAGCATATAGCTATCGATTTCCGATCAATATGATTTTTTACATTTATATAGTTCTGACGAGTTCTACATATTGAACGGTTCGGATTATCAAAACGGAACCCGTGGTGGGCCCCCACAGGCTCAATATTTTCGTCAAACTTAGTGATTTTATATATATAATTTTTTTTTTCCTCTCACGGTAGTATAGGGTCATTTCAACTGTGTAAATTGTGTAAATTTTTTTTGATTAAAATATTATGTATTTTAACTTTTTAATATTTTTTATTTATGAATAATAATAATTTTTTTATTTTTTTATAACTTTCTAATTTTTTGACTTTTTTAATACACTCCAAACCAGGCCTTAATATACTAACCAACACTGCTACAGACCCCCACTGGGGATCGACCCCAGTGACGTGGCGCAACGCCATTCGCCAATTTTTTTTTTTTTTTTTTCTCTTTCTCTCCTACCAATCACCCACAGCCACGTGGGCTGGGGTCACTGGGGGTCGCCCGTACTGGGGTCCCCCGCATTTTCCATATACTAACCTATGCTTATCTTCTTATCAAGAATGGTCTTTGTTGATGATGCATGAAATGAAATGCCGTGTCAATGGAGAGAGAAGAGAATCCAGTGATGAGACACTGACAAACAGAAGCATGTTTTCTTTCTCTCTAAGATCTCTGACTCCACTACATAATGATACAGATTATTTATATATTTTACTATAAATATATGTGTGCGGGAGTTAGTGCTTTTTGAATTTTGATTGTTTCCTCTTGCAATTTCTCAGCAAGTGTGGTTCCCTGTACCTGTTTATTTTATTCTTCCACATTAATTATTATGAAATAATTAGAAAATTATTATGGTAGCAAACCTGGGTCAATCAATGGTGCTTCTCCCTAAAGGCTTTGAATTCTCAAGGCCCATCCTTTTTGGTTTTTTCTACTTTTCCTTATTTAAATGTCATCTTGCCGTCATACTGTGACACAAAACCCTAGCCAACTTTTGTAAATTGGGGTCAATAACAATTATTTTGGGTTTTATTAAATGAGTGTCTTACAAAGTAAGTACATTTACTAACAGATCCCATCTCACAAATAAATATATGAATTAGTCTAAAATTTTTTTTTATTGATCTGTAAAGTTCTATTAGTGAAGAGTTTCTTTTTATGTATTTCTATTTTTGATTTTGATAATGTTTTGATAGACATATATACCTTTTTATTAATGTGACAAGTATGATGTGATATTCCAATGTGACAGGTATTAATATCACACTCCAACGATATGACACCCTAAAAAAATTAAAAATTTCTTGGTGTACTTTTTCTAAATGTGATTACATAATGGATATGATGTGACACTCCAAAACTTTTACGCTAAAAAAAATAATTCCTCCTAAGTGTATTTTTTCAAATGTGACAGTGGTAGGTATGATATGACACTTCAAAAAAAAAAAAAAACTCCTTAATATACTTTTATCAAATGTGACAATGTAACATGTATGATGTGATATTTCAAAAAAAATAAAAGCTCTTTAGTATATTTTTTTCAAACGTGACAACGTGACAGATATGATGTGACAAATCAAACAAATAAAAACTCCTTAGTGTACTTTTTTCAAAAGTAACAATGTGACAGGTATGATGTGACACTTCAAAAAAATAAAAACTCTTTAATGTACTTTTCTCAAACATGACAACGTGACAGGATAATGTGACACTTCAAAAAAAAATAAAAACTGTTTAGTGTATTTTTTTCAAATGTCACAACGTGATAGGTATAATGTGACACTTAAAAAAATAAAAATTCTTTGGTGTACTTTTCTCAAACGTGATAACGTGACGAGTATGATGTGACGCTCTAAAAAAATTAAAAACTCTTTAGTGTATTTTTTTTCAAACGTGACAACGTGACAGGTATGATGTGACACTTAAAAAAAACTCATTAGTGTATTTTTTTCAAACGTGACATGTGACACTCTAACGTGGCGGGTATGATGTGGCACTCTAAAAAAAATCTAAAACTCTTTGGTATATATATATATTTTTTTCCAAACCTGACACTGTGCCTGTTTGGCAGAGCTTAATTACAGCTTATTTCAGCTTTCAGTTTAATTTAAGCTATTGTGATGTGTTTAGTTTAGCTTATAGCTTATAGTTTATAGCTTTTTGGAAGTCAGAAATCAGCTTATTCTTTGAGTGGGGCAGGAGATGCTTTAAAAATAAGCTGGAAATCAGCTTAAGCTGAAAGTTATAAGCTATAAGTTGTTGAGGCATAAGCTATAAGCATTTTCCCACAACTCTACCAAACAGGGCCACTCTAACGTGACAGATATGATGTGATACTAAAAAATTCTTTAGTGTACTTTTTTTAAATGTGACACTTCAATGTGGCAAACAAATGAGTCATTACACATCCAAAAGGACTAAATGGATCACAAAAAAATAAAATAAAAAAATATGGGACTATATGGATTAGAAGTTCAAAATACGAGACTTATTGGTCAGTCCCCCTAAAAAGTATTAGTTAATAAAATTTAAATTAATCAAATAATTATTATGATGCTTTTAAAATATTGTTGATTTATTTTTTAAAAAAAATTTAAATATGAACTTGAGATAATTTAAAGAGTCTGTGGAGCTATCATGAATCATGTTTTGATAATTGGAACCATTTATTTTGTAGAGTCTTCGATGTATATCATTTATAAAAATTAAAAAAAAAATTATGCTAATTCGATAATTGTAATATTTTTATTTTATCGTACTTATTTTCAAAAAAATAAATGGTCTACTTTCAAAACAAATTTGTCATCCATTTTTTCGACGACAGTCACAATAAAATTAGCTAATTTTTAAACTTGACAAAAGTCAATATTTTTTTTTACACTAAAAGCCTTACAAAATAAATGGTTTGAATGATCAAAACGGGACCCAGATAAGTGTTCAGCTTCACCAGCTCCACCAGGTCTAGCTACTTCAGCTACTACAACTACACCTGCTACATCTCCAGCTCCAGCCACATTTGCTACAGCAGCTCCAATTACATCTGCTACACTTTCAGCTATAGTAGCTGCTACACCTCTAGCTACAGTAGCTACAACAATTGGTATAAGTCATGGTCCAATAGCTGCCAGTAAATTTGAGATCTTGAGGTTCTCTTCAGGTGCATATAGGAGACCTACTAAGGCTGTTTTGTATGGCAGTTGTAGGTTAGCTATTGGTATGAATGTTGAGGGAATAGTACAAGCCTGTAGTCTGATTATATCAGATTATTTGCTTGTAACAAATTCACAACAGATTCTGTAACAAACTTAGTTAGAGTGAACAATACATCTGTGTATATAAGTGAACTAGTCAAGTGCTGTAAGTGTGTAACTGAAATGAAAAATATCTTTTGAAGCTCTTTCTCTCTCTCTCTCTCTCTCTCTCTCTCTCTACTTTCTTCATGGTATCAGAGCTTTCTCAAGCTCTCACAAGCAACAATGAGGATCTCTGTAGAAGATTCCTCATGAAAGAAAGTGATGCATTATGTGAAAAGCATAGATCCCATGATAAAAGTGTGTGTGTGACTCTTGGAGTTCGACAAACACTAGATTCAATCCTAGTAGTGATCTGAAAGTTGGACCTCCGACAAGAGAATCTAAGCACAACAAAGGAAGGTCAAACCACTAGGAATCAAGGGGTATTTGGTGAGTAAAAACGGACGCTCCCCCTCAATCAATGAATCCTTTTTTTTCCCTTTCTTTTTCACATTTTTTTTTCTTTTCTTTCTTTTGCACATTTTTTCTTTCTTTTTCACATTTTTGTTTCTTTCTTTTGCACACTCATTGGCAGCTATCACGCTCAAGAATATGGAAACCGAACTAGAGAAGCATGGATGTAATAAGGATGGCTTGGTTGGTGACTCTGAGGTAGCCTTTTCCTCATGGCTGGACTACAAAGAATAGAGGGGAAAGTCGTGGAGATGCAAAAAGATGGAAGATGGTTAAGAGACTCAACATCGCCCATGATATGCTAGTATAGGTCAATTCCTCTAGAAACGCAAAAGATCAATGATAGAAGTCAATAGAAAAAAATAATCACTAAGGCGGAAGACTCCAAAATTTGCTAATCCAAGAGTGTGTACAGAATGAGACATACTAATCAAAAAAGTCACACTCCAAAATGAGTAATGACCACAAAAAGCATACATATATTAACATGTAATGGATATTCTCATCAATTCCAATATGCACCAAGGACTACTCAAAAATTCAAGCTTACAAAACCATACTAAGAAAATCTTTTTGGGATTTTTTTTTTTAAAAAAATAAAGTAAGACAAAAAAATGAACAAGCACACATGTAATGACAAAAAAAAAACACACACACACACACACACAAAAACCCAAAAACTAAAACGACAAAACAAATTAACACAAATCAAGTTTTCTTACCCAAACTGCTTTAGCACGAACAAAGTTGTGAGAATTGCGGTTCTTGGGTGGTGTCTTAACATTGTGGTTCCCTCCCCTTTCAATAGGAACCTGTCTCGACATGGTTTCCAACTTCTTATTTCTAGGTCTAGGTAAATACAACCTCTATTCATGTTTGGTCTCAGGTAAATCAAAATAGCAAGGTTTATGATGACCTTTAACCTCCTTACGACCAATGAAGTGTCTCTTACCCCATGAGATTCATCAAAGGTCACTCAACTTCACATAAAATTCATCAAAGATCTCACTATCTTTCATTGAAAGGTTTTCAAAACTAGATGTGAGCCTTTGAAGTTTTGAGCGTTTAACAGAATGAGTGCCCTCATGAATAGTTTGTAAGATATCCCAAGCCTCTTTTGCGACTTCACAATTACAAATACGACTAAACTTTTCAGGTGTGACAGCGCAAAAGAGAGAATTGATAGCTTTACTATTCCAGCTACTATTTTGGTAATCAATTGTGTCTCACTTATCAATTGGTTTGGGGAAAGTTACTCCATCAACGGTAATTGTTGGTTCGGTCCACCCATTCATGACAGATTGCCAAACTTTTTCATCTATAGATTTCAAAAACGATCTCATTCGAGCTTTCCAAAAAGAATAATTGGATCCGTCAAGTAGGGGTGGTCGAACCATAGAATTTTCCTCACGAATTGAATCCATTATCACAAATCAAACAAGATCTCGCTCAAAAGTTTTAAAAAACAAACGAGCAACCCGCTCTGATCCCAATTGAAAAATCTAGAAATCCGCTAGATATTGATTTGTGATTATGTATAAATTTAAAGCAATAAAACAATCCCAATCAAACAATCAAGACAAATCGACACAACGATTTTAACGTGAAAAAACCACAATTGGAGCACCTCCAATTGTGATAAAAAACCCACGGGCAACAGCCACAAAACAATCCACTAAGAAGATATAAACAAATTACACAGGTATACTCTCAATTACCTAGTGAATCCACGCCCGAATTGAACCAACCTCTATGTGCCTCTTCCAACCCCGTTTTCACCTTGGAATTGTCTTGACGATGAGCCACTCCGAAATCCACCAAAGCTTCAGGCTTGAATTCTTCAGAATCCACCAAAAAACAACTCTCTCTTTTGTGTAGAACAAACAAATAATCCTTTGATGTATACTCTTTAAACCATGAGTTGAATACTCAATCAAGACATCAAAGAAAACTAGCAAAATATTCCCAGATATAAACCCTAGAACCCAAGAAGAAGATCTGGAGAGGTAATAATAAAATCTGACAAAAACACGTACTTATAGAAATCTCAATCGCGATGCTCACTCGAGCGAAGACTCTCTCGCTCGAGCGAGGAACCAAAAACGCGTGTTTTCCATAAGTGGCTTCGCTCGAGCCAAACAACCTATGCTCGAGCGTAAAATCATCTCTTTCAGGTTTTTACACACACGCAGCCTTCGCTCGAGCAAGCAAGGGCGGATATGCAACTTTGAATGCAATTTTGCATTTTGCTTCGGGGGTGCTGCCCCTCGACCCCGCCGTGGCGCTGCCCCCTGGACTCCCGCGAGCTGACCGGGCAGCTCGATCCCCATCATAATCAGCGAAATGGCAATCTTGAAAGTATTAACATCACAAACTTCTCTGCAAGGCACAATTCGGGTTGGATTCGCATCTAAACACTCATAGCCTCACTGAAATAAAAAGTGCGAAAACAAATACAACTTAAAGGAGTTTTGTCAAACGGGGTTGCCAAGAATAAAAACCTATCAGATAAGTTGTCTTCTTTTGACAAAAGTGATATATCCAAATGTAGTGGTAGGTTATGTTTAGTTGAAAATCTCTACAAAAATTTAAAAATGGTATATACGATCAGATCTATTATAAATATTACTTAAAGGGATTTTACTATATATGCAAATATTTGATTAGAATATTATATATAATTCATATAATATAAATAGAATACATCACGTGAGCAATTAAATTTTTTTACACTACATTGATTATATCATATTATAATAAAACAAGAAGAAAAAGATAGAGTTATATATATATATATATTATAATAAAACAAGATGGAGCAAATCATTTGCTTGTTTGAAAATTGTGAACTTTGTATTAGATTGTCTACAAAAACGGTGGCTCCATGTTTGAAAAAAACAAAAAAAGGAAAAGAAAATCAAGGAGCGTGCTTATGTAAGCCATGACGTCAGCAATGAGCGTCCTAACGAGTATATTTTTGTGTATAAATAGAAGTGTTGTGTATGGAGAAAAATCAAGTACTTGAAAAGAAAAATTTCTGTGAGCTCCAAAATTCTGAGTATATTGTATTCTGCTCTTTCACTTTCAGATCTAAGTCTAACCTTTATTCTTTCACTTTCATATCTATTCTTTGTGAGAGAATTATTGTAAAAGAGAGTTTAAGTACCAGTTATTCTTATTCCTTATTTTTGTGAGAGATTTTGTAAGGGTAAGGCATTTTATTGTTGAGTGAAGCTCAATAGATAAGAGTAAGTCGTGTACCAAATCCACAAGCTTGGTGGTGTATTTATTCAATTGATAGTAAAGAAATTTTCAAGGAGATTCCTTGGAGAGGGGACGTAGGCCTGGCGTGCCGAACCACTACAAATCTCAGTGTTTGATTTTCTCTCCTTGTCTCTCTTACTTTTACATTGATAATTATTATTCTATTTTTTTTTATTTGTTAAAATTCTGAATATTGTGTTAATTTTAATATTGTAAAATTTTTAATAACCCAATTCACCCCCCTCTTGGGTTGTCTACATGGGATAACAATTGGTATCAGAGCCTAGACTTTAGTTTGTGTGACTTAACCGTCTTAGAGTAGATCATGGCAACCCCTAGTTATTCCTTACCCGAGGGACAAGCATCCAATAGGCCACCACTATTTAGCGGCACAAATTTTAGCTATTGAAAAACTATAATGACCATACATGTTCAATATAATGATTATGAATGCTGAAAAATTATTTGCAATGGTCCAAAAATGCCTACCAAAACCGTAGATGGACTTAGGGTACCAAAACCTGAAGATGAGTGGAATAAATCAGATACTAGAATGGCCCAAATTAATGTCAAAGCCACAAATATGTTGTACTGCGCCTTAGATGCCAACGAGTTTAACAAAATTTCCACATGTAAAACTGCAAAAGAAATTTAGGACAACCTTATAGTGACTCATGAGGAAACCAAACAAGTTAAAGAATCTAGAGTCAATTTGTTAGTCCATAATTATGAACTCTTTAAAATGAAGCCTGATGAGACTATTCCTCAAATGTTTACTCGCTTCACTGATATTATTAATGGTTTAACTTCTCTTCAAAAAATTTATACTAATGTTGAAATTGTAAGAAAAGTGCTTAGGTCATTGCCAAAAAATTGGAAGACAAAAGTCATTTCCATTACCGAAGCCAAGGATTTATCAAAGCTAAGTCTAAATGAGTTAATGGGATCTCTCTTAACTCATGAGTTCATAATGCAAGAAGGAAAGGAAGAGGAGGATAACAACAAGAAGAAAAGAATAGCCTTCAAATCTACCTCGAAACATCAAGAGGATGAAGAAGATGATTCAGATGAGGATGAGGAAATGACATTCATCACTAAAAAGTTCTAAAGGTTTATGAGAAAGAAACAAGGCGTACGAAAATTTTCAGAAAAGACTTCAACAACAAGGATTTTTAAAGAAGATAAAATCACAAAAAATCTAAAGTTGTCTGCTATGAATGCAACAAACCTGGACACTACAAATCAGAATGTCCGGAACTTAAGAAAAAATTCAAGAAGGACAAAAAGAAAGCTATGAATGCAACATGGGGAGAAGATATCGATGAAAGCGACACAGAAACCGAAGTTTGCAAAAATGAGATTGTCAAAAGAAAATGAGGTAAATGATGAATCCTTCACATTTGATGAATGACAATTAGCTTTTGATGAATTATATGCTGAATTTAAGAAACTTAGTTTGAAAAGTAATTGTCAAAAAAAAGTGATTTCAAGTTTATTAAAAGAAAATGAATCATTAACTTCCAAGATAAATATTTTAGAAAATGAAGCCATGAAAATGAAAAAGGAAAATGAGATTTTAACTCGAAAAGAGTCTTCAATTTCTAAAAAATATTTAGTTGTATTGCAAAAAAAAAAAAAATGAGTCTTTAAAAAAAGAGCAAATTATTTTGAAAGAAAATATCGAAGACTTGAAAAATACTCTTTCAAAATTCACTCAAGGTAGAGTAACTTTAAATAAAATTCTTAAAAATCAAAATCGTATTTTTGGTAGAGTTGGAATTGGATATAAACCTTTTTCAAAAGTAAAAACTGTTAAAAATGGCTTTGTGTATGTATCTTCTAATCACTTTCATCTCACATGTCATTTTTGTAGAACAAAAGGTCATATTTCACCTTCTTGTCCTGTTAAAAGAAATTATTTTGCTAAAATAAAAAAGATGTGGGTCCCTAAGGACATATCAAGAGTGCCAAATTCTAACTTTTATGGACCCAAGAAAAAATGGGTACCAATAGAAAAATCAAATTTTTGTAGGTATGTTTCAAGACAAATTCCAGTAATGATAGATGGTATCTCGACAGTGCATGTTCGAGGCACATGACTGGAAATAAAGCTATGTTCGCCACACTCCAACCAAAGGATGTCGGATATGTGACTTTTGGCGACAATAGCAAGGGTAAAATCATTGGTGTAAGAAGTATTTGTAATAACCCGACCCTCGTGCATGTTTTCTGATATATTTTCAGACCCTATTCTGTGTTTTTGAATGCTTGTTGTGAAATTCCATGAGAGATTGAGGCTAAGTAAGTAAACCCCATGTTTAAGGATATTCATCTGTTCAACAAGGGAAAATATCTGTTACATCTCTAAGTTAGAAGCAGAAATTGGAAGCCTTAGGGGCTTAATTAACTGAAATTGAGTATATATATATGATCAGCATAATTTTTAAGTAATATTAAGCATGTTTATGACATTTCAATTTAGGATGATTAAACTTAATGATTTTTGTTTTATTCACCTATGATATGCTTATATATAAGTATATATTCATGTTCATATATGTTGGACTTAGAAGAGTTTCTTCAAGCTATTTCCTAAGAGAGAAAGGATGAGAGAGAGTGGAGGTTTGAGAGGAGTTCAACAAGGAGAAGGTAGAGAATCTAAGGAGCTCAAGCTTAAGGTAAATCTAATCATTTTCTAAAACCTTTCTCTTAGCTTTGAGTAAGATTTTCCCCTTGGTTATGGTATTTGAAAATGGTAATTGTAACCTTGTGTATGTGTAGAAGTTAACGGGCAAAATACTCTTACTTGGTTGTTTGATTCATTTTGAATTAACTATGGAGAAGTTGTATTTGAGCTTTTAATTTGAATTCAAGTATGTGGATATATGTTTATGGATGTGTAAAGTTAGAATTCTCATGGACATGTGTATGTTGTGAGCCTAAGAATGATGAACTAAATTAGATTGATGTAATTGTCATTATCTTGACATGATTTTGGACCATGTATTATCAAGTAAGAATGCTAATTTGAGCCTTGTAAATATGTGCCAAAAGGTGGGATTTTGCAAGAATTTTCGAACTGTTTTGGGCAGAATCGCCGCACGTGCGGGGGTCATGGTCGCACGTGCGGGAGGTGCTGCCGCACGTGCGGGAGTCATGGCCGCACGTGCGGGAAATGGTGAAAAACAGGGGCTTGGCTACTGTCTAAAAGGCACGTGCGGGGTATTTTGCCGCACGTGCGGGAGAGCTTGCCGCACATGCAGGGCTCACAGCCGCACGTGCGGCCCATGCTGAAAAACGCGAATTGCTCTATTTTGCATGTAGAAGCCTCTAAAATTGTCGGAATATGTATTTGATGCCTTTTTGATATTGCTATATTCTTTCGAAGTGAAGTGAAACAGAAAGTAAATTGATAAGAAAAAAAAACGAAAAAAAAAAAACTAATGTACAAGTTTTGAATGTGTGCAGGACACACTCCGGGAGGAAGTAACACGACATCTCAACACAGTGAGTAGTAGTAACCATTATATGCTTCAAATGTAGCTAGTGATTGTCATAAGTATTATGTTTATGCCTGAAATGCAAGTATGCTATGTTTCATTGTATGTAAAGAAAGAAAAGGGAAAGATGAGAAACGTTCATTTAGTAAGACTCTAAAGCCAAGTTATTCTATTATTATAATATGAAACAAAGTGCTACATGGAACTAAGTGCTATGATGTGAGTCACCTCTAGAGTCTGTGTGAGACACCTCTTGAGTTCATACAAGCATGATTCAAGGGCTTAATGCCAATTTACTCAAGAGCTTAATGCCAACTTATTCAAGGGCCTCATGCCACTAAGTTCAAGGGCTTAACGCCACCATGTTTAAGGGCTTTGTGCCATTACGTTTAAGGGCTTATAGCCATCATGTTTCAAGATATCATGTTGCAAGCTACCATGTTTCAAGGATGAGCCCAGACCGTCATGAACTTAATACAGATTCAGACCAACTATGTGTGAACCTTTTTATGCTTTGATGTATTCTATTTCAAGTCAAGCATTATTTTATTTATGCATTACTATTCACTGAGCTTGGCTCACTCTGTGTTATGTCTGTTTCTGTAGGTAACCAACCAGGTGGTCAGTCCTAGCCCTGACACCCGTTTTCTTTTGTCAACCTTCGTAGGTCCAGGCACTGCACGGAGCCATTTATTTTTGTAAAGTTTGTTAAGATATTGGCTTACCTTGATTACCCCTTTAAGGTTGAATGTATAGAACTTCAATGATTTTTGTATAAGCCCATGATGGGGCTGGGACTGTATGTATGTTTATATATAACCGATGCTACGAAATATAGTTTGGAACTTTATCTATTTTCTATGGTGCTTGTGATGCATGCGAGGTCCTGGCATGTAGATGTAGCTCAATGGAGATTATATGTATCGTTATTTTCTTATTATATGCTTCCGATAAGGCCCCGTATGTTATATACAACAGGTTAAATGTTTGTTTTCGAACAGGTCATGCCCAAACTTGTAGGGGCGGGTTTGGGGCGTGACAGTATTGGTAAAAATCCATCTCCTATTATTGAAAATATTTTATTTGTTGAAGGTTTAAAACATAACTTACTTAGTATTAGTCAATTATGTGATAAGAGTTATAGAGTTATTTTTGAGAAAACTCATTGCACTATTGAAAACACCCTAGAAAACAAACTTTATTTGTAGGTTATAGACATGAGAATGTATATGTGTTTCATTTGCATGATTTGTCTTCTCATTTTAATGTTAAATGTTTATCTGCTATAAATGATAATGGTTGGCTTTGACATAGAAGATTAGGACATGCTCATTTTGATTTAATTTCCAAACTTTCAAAAAATGAGTTAGTTATTGGTTTACCAAAAATTATTTTAAAAAAAGACAAACTTTGTGATGCATGTCAATTTGGAAAATAGACTAGAATTTCTTTTAAATCCAAAAATATCGTTTCAACTACTAAACCGCTTCAACTGTTGCATATTGATTTATTCGGACCATCTAGAACATTAAGTTTAGGAGAAAAATCGTATGCCCTTGTTTGTGTTGATGATTATACTAGATATACATGGGTATTATTTTTAGCACATAAAAATGAAGCTTTTTATAATTTCTCAAGACTTTGTAAAAGAATTCACAATGAAAAAAAATCTTAATATTTGTAGTATTAGAAGTGATCATGGTAGAGAATTTGAAAATGATGATTTTATTATGTTTTGTGATGAGTTTGGAATTGATTATAACTTTTCTACTCCTAAAACTCCTCAACAAAATAGAGTAGTTGAAAGAAAAAATAGAACTCTTGAAGAAATAGTTCGTACTATGCTTTGTGAAAATAATTTGCCTAAATATTTTTGGGCGGAAGCTATTAACACTGCATGCTATGTTATAAACCGTGCCATGGTTAAACTTATTCTTAAGAAAACCCCTTATGAACTTTGGAAAGGTAGAAAACCTAATATTAGTCACTTGCATGCTTTTGGCTGTAAATGCTTTGTATTAA
This sequence comes from Camellia sinensis, assembly GCF_004153795.1. NCBI lineage: Eukaryota > Viridiplantae > Streptophyta > Magnoliopsida > Ericales > Theaceae > Camellia > Camellia sinensis. The sequence goes on from NW_021025252.1 coordinate 36,727, forward strand.
ATAACAATAAAGATAACTTAGGAAAATTTGATGCTAAATCGGATGAAGCTATATTTCTTGATTATTCTATGTCCAGTAAAGCTTATAGAGTATTCAATAAAAGAACTCTACTTATTGAAGAATCTGTGCACGTTGTTTTTGATGAATCTAACAACATTATTTTAAAGAATCTTGCAAGTAATGATATTATAGAAAATTGACCAAGCATGGAGAGCATTTACATAAAAAAAAATAAAGAAAATCCATTACCCGAACATGAAGAAGAAATGTCAATGGAAAAACTTCAAGAAATATATGTTCTTCCAGAAAACGACTCAAATCTACCAAAAGAATGGAAGTATGCTCATGGTCACCCCAAAGACCTCATCATAGGTGATGCGGCGGAAGGTATAAAAACTCGTTCCTCTGTTAGAAATATTTGTGGTAACTTAGCATTTGTTTCACAAATTGAACCAAAATCATTTTTAAAAGCTGAAAATGATGAAAATTGGATTTTAGCAATGCAAGAAGAATTAAATCAATATGAAAGAAATGAAGTTTGATTTTGACCCCTCGACCTAAGGATTATCCCGTTATTGGTACAAAATGGGTTTTTCGAAATAAAATGGATAAATCTGGAGTTGTTATTAAAAATAAAGCTAGATTAGTAGCTCAAGGTTATAATCAAGAATGGGGCATTGATTTTGATGAAACTTTTGCACCAGTTGCTAGACTTGAAGCTATTAGAATGTTACTTACTTTTGCGTGTTTTACAGATTTTAAATTATATCAAATGGATGTTAAAAGTGCTTTTTTAAATGGGTACATTTCAAAAGAAGTCTATGTTGAACAACTTCCCGATTTTGAAAATCATAAATACTCGGATCATGTTTTCAAACTTTCAAAAGCTTTATATGGCTTGAAACAAGCTCCTAGAGCATGGTATGGAAGATTAAGTAATTTTCTACTTAACAAAGGTTTTTATAGAGGAAAAAATGATACAACACTTTTTATAAAAATCAAAAATGAAGATATGCTAATTGTTCAAATTTATATTGATGATATCATTTTTTGTGCCGCTAATGAAAGTTTGTGCAAAGAGTTTGCTAAAGATATGCAGGGTATATTTGAAATGAGTTAAATTATTTCCTTGGTCTACAAATTAAACAAACTAACGATGAAATTCATTTAAATCAAACGAAATATATCAAGGATCTACTCAAAAGGTTTGAAATGGAATCATCAAAGCTTGCAACAACTCCAATGAGCACATCAATAAAAATTGACAAAGATGAGCAAGGTAAACTTGTAGATGAAAAGAAATATTGAGCTATGATTGGTTCTCTACTCTATCATACTGCAAGTAGACCCAATATAATGTTTAGTGTTTGTATGTGCGCACGTTTTCAATCTGCACCGAAACAGTCACACATCACCGCAGTCAAACACATTTTCCGATATCTTGTCAGCACTCCAAATTTGGAATTATGGTATCCTAAGGGAACCGCCTTTAAACTTTTTGGTTACTTAGATGCCGACTTTGCAGGATGTAGACTTGACCGAAAAAACACTAGTGGCACTTGTCATTTTCTTGGACACTCTCTCACTTCTTGGTTTTGTAAAAAACAAAACTCAGTGGTTGTGTCAACTGCTGAAGCAGAATATATTGCCGTCGCTGGGTATTGTGCACAATTGCTTTGGATGAAACAACAACTTCAAGATTTTGGACTTCACTATGATCATATTCCTATAAAATGTGATAACACAAGTGCCATTAACCTTTCAAAAAATCCTATTCAGCACTCACGCACTAAACACATTAAAATAAGGCATCATTTTCTAAGAAATCATGTACTCAAAGGTGACATTGAACTCGAATTTGTGCCTACAAATCGTCAATTAGCTAACATCTTTACCAAGCCTCTAAATGAAGAACAATTTTGTTATATTAGAACTGAAATTGGTATGATGAATACTCCAATATAATGTTTATATTAAAAATAATTTTTTTTTATAAATAAATAATTAAATAAAATATTTCTAATAATAATTATAAATAATAATAATAATAAATTATATACATATATATATTCTCTCTCTCTCTCTCTCTCACCCTCTCCGTTTCTCTCGCACTAGCTCTCTCTCTCACTCTCTGTTTTCTCTTTCTCTCACTCTATCGCTCTCCCTTTCTTTTTCTCATCCTCAGCTGACTCCATCGTCATTCTCACCATCGTCTACAACCAGACCCATCATCCACAACATCATCTATCATCCACCCAAATCCCTCACCAATTTGCCGAGCTCCATCACTTCTCTACCCAAAATCTACATCACCATCTTTACCAATTCATCAAGTTTCATCACCGATCCATCAAGTTCTGTGACTGATCTATCAAGATCCGTGACTGATCCATCAAGATCCATTGTTGATCTACAAAAATTCGTCACCGATCTACACGATCTTCTCTATTTCCTCTGATCATCAAGGTCATCACCGATCAACATGTTAAAATTCTTTTTGCACTGTGTTATATTTTTTTACTTGTTGTATGTGCTCCAATCTCTCTTAAATTTAATAATGGTTGCTTCTACCTTGTCTGAAGAAATTATTTTTATTTTTATTTTTATTTTTTTCTTTTATGCTAGTGCACTTGATGTAGTTGTTTATGGTCGGATCTTAATGACTCTTGGTATTATATATTGGTAATTTATTTCTTCAAATTTATGTAATTTTTAGTGCATTAATTCAGGGGGAGACTCATATTATGTAATAATTTGAGATTAAAAATTAAAATAAATAAATAAATCAATAAAAAATGGGCGTTTGTATATTCTGTGCACAATTTTAAGGAGAGTATATATAATTTTTACTCCTTATCTACACCAACATTTTTTTTTTTTGGGCAGAATTTTTAAATATATAAAAAAATAATAAAATAATAAAATAATAAAAAAAAGGGCAAGGAGAAATGCTTGCAATTTTATTTTAGAAGAAGAAAATTTTACTCGATTACATGAAAGTTTTCAGAAGGTTTCACAGATTCTTTCCGTTTCACTTCTCTAAACAATTCTTCATGAGCCTCTTTTATATGTTTCTTTCTATTTTCGACTTCTGTAAGTCTCGGCATTATAATCGTTGCATAATATTGCACCGCATTCTCCAACTGTGCATTTTTCCTTTTTAGCTCTTTCTTCTCCTTATACATATTAATCAATTGTTGTTTTAACAAGCACACCTCATCTCTCTATTGCTGATTTTCTTATACTCTTGCTTGTAATCGTTGTACCATATTAGAAACTGCCGCCATTGCCTGTGTACTAAGAGCCACAGTGTTATTAATAGCATTGAAATCATTTCGATTACCAATAACACTAGGACCCTCATTTACAGGCATAGCCTGTGCCTGCACCATTGGTACCCTCTTATTTGCCTTCATTACAAGCACCTTATACAGGTCCGAACCATTGATGGCTAAGGTAAAGAATGACATGATTACACAAGAAGGTAAATCAAAATTTTCTCTCCAACACTTGGTATTTTTGTCTCTTTGCTTATCATCATTGTCACTTTTTATACACTTCATCAATTCAATCCTCGATGCATATCTGCTCAAATCTTTTGTTTGTCAACATTTTGTACACTCGAGATACTTCAAAATCCCTACAATGACTTCGACAAGACAGAAGGCCCATTATTTTATTTTTGGCCGCTCATATTATTTTATCAAATGTGTGTGTTTCACCTCTTCATCTTTTATTTTGATGATGACAAAGGGGGAGAAAAAATATGATTTTGCTTTTGAAAATTATATGTTGCAGGGTTATCAAATATTTTGTTAATTTTATTTTGTGTCAAATCCATACAAATATTGCCATCATAAAAAAGGGGAAGATTGTTAATCATATTATTTAATTTTGATGATGTCTAAAATATTATTTGCAAAAATTTAGATTTTTTAATATACATATTATTTGACACAAAATATTATTTAAATAAAAATATTTTTGAAAACTCTACTATTCACTTTTTGAAAATTTAGGCTGATCACTATTCACTTTTTGACAAAATTAAAATTGATTAATTATATTATTTTGACAAAATTGATTGATTGATTGGTTGCATTATCTTGACAAATGTGATATTGATAAGTTGTCTTCTTTTTGACAAAAGTGATACATCCAAATGTAGTGGTAGGTCATATTTAGTTGAAAATCTCTACAAAAATTTAAAAATGATATATATGATCAGATCTATTATAAATATTACTTAAAGGAATTTTACTATATATGCAAATATTTGATTAGAATATTATATATAATGCATATAATATAAATAAAATACATCATGTGAGTAATGAAATTTTTTACACTACATTGATTATATCATATTATAATAAAACAAGAAGAAAAAGATGGAGTTATATATATATATATATATATTATAATAAAACAAGATGGAGCAAATCATTTGCTTGTTTGAAAGTTGTGAACTTTGTATTAAATTATCTACAAAAACGGTGGCTCCATGTTTAAAAAAACAAAAAAATGAAAAGAAAAAGTTAGTCTTCCTTTTATCTTTTTTAATTATTAACATTTGCTGATTATTTAAAATTAAGGGGCGTGTTTATGTAAGCCATGACGTCAGCAAGGTTGCTGACTATTTAAAATCAAGGAGCGTGCTTATGTAAACCATGACATCAGCAAGGAGTGTCCTAACGGGTATATTTTTTTTGTATAAATAGAAGTGTTGTGTGTGGAGAAAAATCAAGAATTTGAAGAGAAAAATTTCTGTGAGCTCCAAAATTCTGAGTATATTGTATTCTACTATTTCACTTTCAAATTTAAGTCTAGTCTTTGTTATTTCACTTTCATATCTACTCTTTGTGAGAGAATTATTATGAAAGAGGGTTTAAGTACTAGTTATTCTTATTCCTTATTTTTGTGAGAGATTTTATAAAGGTAATGCATTTATTGTTGAGTGAGACTCAATAGATAAGAGTAAGTCTTGTGCCAAATCCACAAGCTTGGTGGTGTATTTATTCAATTGATAGTAAAGAAATTCTTAAGGAGATTCCTTGGGGAGTGGACGTAGACCTGGCGTGCCAAACCACTATAAATCTCAGTATTTGATTTTCTCTCCCTATCTCTCTTACTTTTATATTGATAATTATTATTTTTTTTTTATTTGTTAAAATTCTGAATATTGTCTTAATTTTAATATTATAAAATTTTTATTAACTTAATTCACCCCTTTTTTGAGTTGCCTACCTGAGATAACAGTCAAGACTAGCAAACCCATATTTAAATTGCTCTTTTGAATAACTTTTGAAGTGGGTTGGTGAAGAATGAAACGAAGCATTGATATGAAGATGTGAAGAGCGCTTTAGTAAGAGTGTAAGAGGACAAGGAAGTGAAGTTAAAATACCGTTGTGAAGAACAAGACAAGCACCATTGATAACAGCCACAGCTACATCTGTAACGCCCTCAAAATAACAACATTAAACCCATCAATATAGACATGCATTGATAAATAAAAGTTCCACATTCTTCCATTCATCAGAGTTTCATTACAAAAAGTATTACATGTTAACGACAAAAGCAAATGCCCTAAATGCTTACAGCTTTCCAAGTTAACACTTGGTTACAACAAAAGAGTGCTAACTCATTTACACATTAAGCCCTTGGCTTGAATATACATGTAATACATCAAAGAAATAAAACAACAAAAGTCCGCCTGCCGCTAGCCTCTCAAGCTACGTCCTTGGAGGTGGCATGCTACCTGTATCTGAAAATGATATTCCCATATAGGGTGAGCCACAGCCCAGTAGAAACATACTAAACCAAATATGAACAATGACTAAAATATTAGCAGTTGATAGATGGCCCACACAGATACTTTCCCTTATCACACTTTACGGTTTCATGACATACAAGTCCATATTACAGTCCATTTTCCAATTCTTTTCAATTCTCAATTTATAACCATGGCTCAGAACCTGGCCAAACAACTCATATGAGACAGTAACTCATATCAAACACTTCCCATTTCATAATAGATAAGCATACTAGCTATATCACACAACAATAGATAAGCATACAAGCTATATCATCACTTCTACAGATATGCATATGAGCACTATCACACTTCTAATGACAAGCATATGAGCTCTGTCAACACAATACTAGATAAGCATATGAGCTCTATCTACGGAGTCTATCCCCTATCTCCTCCCAACAACATGCCGGTTTAGAGGTACATCCCCTATCTCCTCCAACACAACACAATGCATATAAACAACAATTATACACATCATCACACAATAGATAAATTTAATGTATTCTTTCAATCGTCAATCTCAATGACACATTCCAGTGATTAGTTTCTGTTTGCCTAATCATCATGCATTGTCTACAACAATCACGACTATCCTCCACCGATAGCCCAAAGCAGTTATTTCTATACAGAAAATAAATGCAACAATGGATACATAATCAACATTCCAACTAGGTGAGTGATAAATAATCCAACTACACCCTTTAATCCCACAACTTTCCAAATCAATTCCCCATCTCTCACAATTAATTATGCAAATTAATTAACCAATGTAATTAGGGCATTTTCCATAATTAACATTGCAACCCTTAGGTTCCATTTTCATTAATGTTTCAACATTAATCCCACTTTCCCATGCCAAACATGCATTTTGGTTTTATATAAATAGAAAACCCAACTTTTGTAAAATTACACAAGAGCCCCAAACTTTCACAAAATTACCAAACCAACCCCAATATCTCAAAATACTAAAATTTAAAGACAAAGCTCATAAAGAGGAGTAGAATATCCCTACCTCGAAGTTAGAGCTCGGATGGAGAAGAGACCAAAAACCAAAGTGCTCCAAAGACCAAGATTCTCGAATCAAAACGACGCCCTCGACGATAAACACAACTTTTACAAAAGTCGAAGAGAAGAAGGACACTCTAACTAGATTAAACCCTAGAGAGAAGGGAGTATCTAGAGAGAGAGGCTCTCAAAAATGGTTTTTAGAAAAAGTAGGAGAGAGAAAGAAAAGCAAAAAGTGATTTGAAATCACCCAGCGAATAACTCATATACGTATGACCCGCTCGAGCGGAGAACACGACGCTCGAGCGCTAAGAACAAAACTCTGGACACGCTCGAGCACAATAATGCCCGCTCGAGCGCCAAGACACAAGAATAAAGCACTTCCGCTCGAGCGCGAAAACCAGTCTGCTCGAGCGTAGATTTTCCTCTCCCAGAACCCTCACCAAGACAGTACTACCCGCTCGAGCGTCAACAATCCCACTCGAGCGCCGAAAAACCCGCTCGAGCGTAGAAAACACCTCTGCAGAAGTTTTGCAGGGACACGAAATACTGGGAGTGTGCATTCTCCGCTCGAGCGCCAGAACACCCGCTCGAGCGCTAGACTAGAAACCAAACTCCGCTCGAGCACAGAATGACCCGCTCGAGCGTAACACCAAAAACCTAGGCAACAAGGATATAGACCAAGGCTTAACCCACCTGTTCAAGACAAGCCCATAAACATCCTAAAACTCAATCAAGTGGAATTAAAGGACGACAACAAGATAGATACCACTACCAACTTCACGGAACCGAGTCCGGAATACAACAGGACAGAAAAGGGACAACCGGGATCGCTATAGCATTGGCACTTCTCCCCATTATCATCATCTCTCTCTCCCTACAAAATTTCTCTACAACAATGAGTAGTTTAATGAAATGTTTCACTTTTGATTTACCTAAAACTAGGGTTCACCGGTATTATATTTAGCATTGTGTTTATAATTATTTTTTTATATATATATATATATATGTAAATTTGTGATTTTTAAATATTTTTTTATATATATAAAAAGAAATATAATAAATGTAGTATATTTTTAATCAATTATTTTATATTTATTTTTATGCAAAATTTAAAAATAATGTATTGGTAAAATTTAAAATTGAATTAAGAAAAAATTTATTCCTAACGATATTTTTTTATTTTTATATAAATATTTAAAAAAATAAACTTGAAAAATGTAATTAATATAATATTATACATTAAGTAAAAAAATGTTGTTAGCAATTATGCTTACATAAATTTATTATATTTTTAATTTCAAATAATAAAAAAAAACTATTTTAAAAGTATTTTATTTAGTTAGTACCAAATAGAATTTTTTAACAAAAAGAAAAATTATAAAATTTTGTTTCAAATTTTCAAATATTTGTTAAACATTCTATTTTACTTATTTGTTTGCTTGCTTACTTGCTTGCTTTGGGAGTTGTGCTCTTTAATCTTTATTCCACATTCATCGTAATATTTTATTTATTTTTCTTCTTTTTACTTGATTTTTGCATGATAATTCTTTCATAATGTTTTTCTAAGTGTATTAGTGAAAATATCATACATTTAAAATGTATAAAATTATAATATATGGAAAAAAAAAATTGTTCAAAACTAAAACTACTTTAAGAAAAAATAAAATAAAAATGAAATTGTTTAAAATAGAAAATGATTTATTTATTTATTTTTAAAATAAACAGTTATATAAAAAATAAAAGTACAAAAACTAAACCTAAAATATAATATAAAAAATATATGAATTATAGGATTTTCAAGAAGTGAGACTCACAAACAAATTTTGTAAAATCTTATCTATTCATATAATTTTTGTGTATTTTTTTTATACTTTTAATCCCGAGAATGATATTGAAATAATCTGCACTTATTGCATTAGATTCATCTAATGGTTTTAGCAAACACAGATGTAATAAATTTCATAACACAAAACACGAATAATTGCGAGACAAAGTGTCCAAAAAAAATGAAAGTAACATTCAATGATGATTTAGAAGCAGATGTGACGTTTTAATTGGAGGTATAACCAAATAAATCGTCATAAAAGGGGAAGACGACCTTTATTTTTCATCACAACAATTACACAACTCAATATATAATTTTAGTGTCTCTCACTCTTCCACGCTTCCAATTCTCTATCAATATTAGAATGAATGTATGAACCAAAAAAAAAAAAGGAAAAAATTTTGCTCAATTCTATTAATTAATAATATTAGACTTCAATGGCCGGGCTTCTAATATTTGTTAGTGATTAAGGCTAAGTTATTTAGTTTCATCTATATTCACTTATAATTTGAGAGTGAACACGTGTTAAGCCTCTACACAAACACTCGACACATTTTTTAGCATTATTAATGAAATACACCGTATAATTTTTTTTCTATTTTTTTTTCCGCAATTACAACCTGTTATTTTTTAATAAGAATTTATATTTGTTTCAAATATTTTTTTAATATACAAATTATTTTTTTTAGATTTTTTATAAAAATAATTAATAATCCCATCACTAACCAATGTGTATAGGAGAAATTGAAAAATATAACAGTAGGTATAGGAGAAATCAAAAAGACTTGTCGGTTGAGAGAAGTCAATAAATACTGAGTTTTTTTTTTTTTAAATCAAAAAATTAGAAAATTAAGATTAAGATATTGTAGCTCCCACAAGGTTTGTGGGTTAAAAACCTCATTTTCCTTATATAATATATAAATAAATACCATAATTTTTTGTAGTTTTAAAAAGTATAAATATTTTGTTTAATAAAATTAATACAAAATAAAATAACATAAAATAAAATTTCTAATTACTCTTTTAAACAATAATAAAATTACATAAATTATTAATTGAAATAAATTTCTAACATCATTATAAATTGTTAATTGACCTGATAATTTATTAATAAAATGAGTTATTTGTTATGCGATTAAAAATTTTAATGGATAAGATATAATTTTTAAAATTACAAAATACAAATCATATTGTCGTATTATATAAAAATTTCAAATATATATTTGTAGATTACCTTATTATTTTTTGTTCTTAGCGTTTTTTTGTTTTTTAAAGAAAAAAAATGAAACATTAGAACATTTGTAGTTTTATATAATTTTTATTTTGTTACAATTTTTTTATGAAAAATTGTTAGTCTAATTTTAAGAGGGCAGAAGGCATTAAGTTTAGTGAATATTTTTACCGGTGAGATATTTATTTTTTGTAAAATGATTTGGTGAGAAGTTCTTTTGTTGTTTTGGGGGACATTTTATTTTCAATTTACCTTTTAATCTATCTGTTTAATTTTTTCAACTATCAGTTTAAATTTTTTTTTTATCTATTTAATTTGCCTTATCTGTTCAAATATTTGTTCAAATTTTATTATCTGTTCAATTTTTTTACTTATCTATTTAAATCTATCTGTCCAAATTTGAGTATCTATTTAAACTTTTTATCTGTTCAAATCTTTGTTATTGAAATACACCAAACCACTATCTATTCAAATTTGGAATAAATCTGTCCAAATTTTATTATCTATTTAAACTTTTTTAGATGGCTCTCTTATCTTAGCTTCATATTCTCTCTCTTCTTCATTTTCAAATTTTATTATCTATCAATTTTTTTTTTTTAATCTGTTGCGATCAATTTCATCATTATCATCAACAACTACTAAATATAAAAATAATAATAATAATAATAATAATAATTAAAATTAAAAAAATTTGAACAGATTTGAGCCATTTTTGAATAGATCTTAGCCATTTTAAACAGATCTGAGCCATTTTGATATATCTGTGACTGTTAGGACAAATTTGCCGTATATTTTGTCCAAAATTCAAAAGTATAGAAAAAAGAAGAAAATCTCAACAATATAAGACTATAGCCATTTTAATCCTTTTGTCAACAGTCCTCCATCAAACAAACAATCATTTCAACGATCCACATACACACTGAAATTTCAATAAAGATGATCGAAATCAAAAAAAAAAAATTCAAAAAAAAAACACTAGAAATGTACTGACTTGTCCTGATCGCCTTCGTAGTAGAACATCGCGAAAGGTATGACGAAGAAGATGAGAAGAGGAGATCAGGCGTCGGCCTTTGTGCAGTCGTAGCCGCGGCGGCGGAAGACTTTCTGCGAGTGTACGCCGAAGTTCCGCGAACTGTGTGGAGCATCTCTCGACGGAGTTGGTTTTCCAGCACGACGGAGAGGCCGAAATCGGAGATTTTCAATACCCTAGCCTTATTGCTCCGTCGTCATCGTCCTCGAAAAGCCGACTACGATTTCTGCTAGACCTGAATCGTCCGGCGACCTGCTCATGACGATTCGAGCGATGGCGTTTTGGGAGACGACGGCGTCGTTGGGGACGGTGGCGACGAACCCAGGAAGAGAGAGAGAGAGAGAGAGAGAGAGGGTGACAGAGAAAAGAAATGACGCGTGAGATCTGAAATAGGGACAAAAATAAAACGCATGGGAGGGGGCAGAGTGGTGAAGGGATATAATGCAAAAGAGAAAAGATAGGGATCATGAAAAGACTTTCATGAAATTGATCATGAAAAATTTATGACTCTTGGATTATCTTGATTAGTGTGTGTTGTTTTATTTTAAGTGTAATCCAAAGGTCATAAATCTTTCATGATCATTTTCATGAAAGTTTTTTCATGATACGTAGTATTGCTCAATACAAAAATGCTTTAGAGCTCTAATATAGGAGCTCTAATACCTCTAATGGGAATGTGAGACTCACTCTGATGTGATGTTTGTGTCTTGCCTTATTATTATTTTTTTTTTATTGCTTGGACATATCACTAGAGCTCAAATTAGAGCTCTAGATTTAGAGCTCTCTAGCATCTCCCGATATAATATAACAACAATGGTAGATACCTCAAATTTTTGTGATTTAAATGACTCAAATTATTCAAAATGATATTATTTTAACAGATTTTAAGTGTAAAACGATGTCATTTTGACAGATTTAAATCATTTGAATCACAAAATTTTGAACTATCAAACATTTTTCTTAATGATGTCTTGAAAAGTTTGTAAAAAAATTAATTTTTTGATTTTTTAAGTTTATTTTATTTTTTTGCAAATAAAAAATGTAAGACGTGATGTAATAAAAAATGAGTAAAAAGTTAAAAATCGGCTTTTTTTTTTTTTTTTTTTTTTCCATTAAATTTCTACACGGACTAGTTTCTACAGGGTAGATATTTAAAAAAAAAAATTTAATTTTGATTTATAGATCAAATGATTTTTTTTTATTATTTATATATTTCTCAAAATATGGATTGTTTTTAGAAAAAAAATTCAAAAACAGTTTTCATAAATAATTTATCAAAACAATCCACCGTCATTCATTAATTTAACCCCGTCATTTATTAATCTTTTCTAGTTCAGACCTTCGTAACAAAATAAAAGCAATTGCAAATTAGTGGTAAGACAAAAAAATTACAAAATCATGAAAAAATTAATCACTTCAATTATTACAGTTTGCAAATTTTACCATTGATTTGTAATTTGTTTTGAAAATGAACAATATAAAATTTATACTATGTTTGGATCATGAATGATAAAGATTTAAAAAGAAAAAAAGAAAATGTAAGTGAAATCCATGATTTAAACCCTGAATGAAATTTATGATCCAAACATAATCTTAATAAAAAATAAACAGGGTGGTAACAGGATATCCAATAAGGTAGCTAACACATTGAGAGATTCAAGAATAATTTTAGTTAGCTTTTCAGCAGAGTAAAGATGCTTAGTGGAAAAAGAAAAAAAAAAAAAGGAAAAAAGAAAAAAAAAATCTTCGCAGAATCACAGTCAAAAAGAGAGTAGGCAAATTCATATTTGGCATCATGTCTACTATATTAAAGCATGAGTAGTTATTTTGAGTTGTATAGTACATTACAGAACTTATTTGTATGAGCTTAAATTTCAAAATTGATTAATCAAATGTGAAAGCAAAATAAAAACAAACGAAGAGGGCAAATTCATACTTCCTGTCAAGTGGTTAAAGCGCAAGAGGGGAATCAACATTGATATTGCGTGTTCCAGATGTGGAGAAGAAGAAACATTAGAACATGTATTCTTTTATGCTGTGTTTGGTTGGAGTTTTTGAGGTGGGATTTGGAAAAGGAATGAGAAATGTAATCCTATTTATGTTTGGTTATAATAAAAAATATATGGGAAAAGAAAGGGGGTGAGAAATAAATAAAGAAATAGGATACCTTTTAGGACATCAATTCTATTTTATAACCAACACAACCAAACATAGTTGGGATTTGAAATTCTATTAATTCTTTCTCCTTTTCCTTTCATTTCCATTTCCCTTTCCATTTCCCTTCCCAAAACCCCCAACCAAACACAGCGTTAGTGCCCTATAACCAAGCGAATTTGGAGAGGAACATCATTGGGACTAGATTTTTCATGGGGTCGCACAGTGAATTTTCCTCAATGGAATCAACAGTAGTCAATGCAAGTGAAATCCTATGGGCCATTTGGTTGCAACGCAACAGTTACTCTTTTGACAACATCCCCATGACAATATCAATTGCAATCCTATGGGCCATTTGATAGCAACACAACAGTTACTCTGTTGATAACATCCCCGTGACAATATCGCAAGCTATCAATGTGGCAACAGAACTGGGAAAAGGCACAAACAGAGGGCATTTCTTTAAACTAAATCTTTACCAAATGAGCACAATATCACATGAAAAAGATTTAGATGATCAAATTTTTCTTGCAAACTCCAATAATAACATGGCAGGAAATCAGATCTGGACCTTTGCACTGGATGGATCATGGAAGGCAGACAGAGGCACAGCTGGAATTGCTTGGGTCTGTCACAACCACAACCGTAACAAGATAGCGGAGCAGGCACAACAACTGCATCTACCATCCCCTTTGGCTGCGGAAGCAAAGGCGTGTTTTGAGGCGATAACCTGGGCAAGGATGCGGCAAATGGAATATGTTTTCATATATATGGATTGCCAAATTTTGGTTACTATCCTAAAAGACAAACAGCAACCAGACTGGGATGTAGAAAATATTATACCAGATATTAAGTTACTTAGCAAGTATTTTAGGTATCTTTGTATTGTAAAAGTTTCCAGGTATGTAATCCAACCAGCCCATCTGCTGGCAAAACATGTAAACTTTGGCTAAATACTATGGAATGTTTTTCTGGAAAATAAATAAATAAATAAAAATCATGAGTTATTAAATATTGAGACTATTATATGCATTACTTTTTGAAGTTTATGATCATAAGCATGAGTCAAATAATCTATACAAGAACACGAGACAAGTCTTTTAATAGAAATCCTCCATGGAAAATAAATATATACCTTTCACAAAACTACATATCTGGAAGAAAAAAAGAAGGAAAGATAAAATTTCAGAGCAATAAAAACAGACCTTTATATAAAAAGCAATATCTAAGCAAATATGAGTTGAATCAACTAACAAGTTACAACAATTATCAATAAAGCACATATATCAATGCAACAACTTGACTCATTATGATACCTTAGAAAATAAAGTAGCTCCAAAAAACCTAGGTGGTTACTTGGAAAATGAAGTAATTCCAAAAAATGCACGAAGCATTTCCTTTGACGAATTATCTAATCCATCGTTAGATAACTGAAAGATTTCTAGATGAATTGTATATACAACTTGTATCTTTGATTACAACCAAACCTTAGATTTATATAGCCCTAACTCCTAAACCACACAGGAGAATACAATCAAGCCTCTAATAGGATGGTGAATTGTATATACAACTTGTATCTTTGATTACAACCAAGCCTTAGGTTTATATAGCCCTAACTCCTAAACCAAACAGGAGAATACAATCAAGCCTCTAATAGGATGGTGAATTGTATATACAACTTGTATCTTTGATTACAACCAAGCCTTAGGTTTATATAGCCCTAACTCCTAAACCAAACAGGAGAATACAATCAAGCCTCTAATAGGATGGTGAATTGTATATACAACTTGTATCTTTGATTACAACCAAGCCTTAGGTTTATATAGCCCTAACTCCTAAACCAAACAGGTCAGTAAATCTCAACCACACAATGTAGCACTCTAGGAAACTTTAGAGAAATTTCACTCTAGAGGATCCTTGGTGCACCTAAACTAGATACACCTTGAATTAACTACGTGTAAGTGACAACATCTGGTGAAATACCTTTACCTATCATTTCCAAAAAGAGCTTGAAAGCCTCGGTTACTAGTCTGTCCTTGCAAAGGCTATCGATGACCATGCTGTATTGCACTAGTCCAGGCTCAAAACCTCCTATTTTTTCCATCTTTCTAAGCAAAAGAATAACAGCACTAGTGTTTCCAATTTTGCATAGTCCATTCATTATAATGCCACAAGAAATGACATTGGGTTGGAACCCATTCTCCACATTTTCATCAAAAAACTTTAGTGCGGAAGCCATGTTACCATTAAGACAAAACCCCTTGATAAGGGTATTGAAGGTTTTGGTGTCTGGTTCATAACCAAGTTTCAATATTTTCCCAAAAACAGAAAAACCCAAATCAACTCGATTCAAGTTACAGAAACAATTAATCACGATGTTAAGTGTACAAAAATCATAGAAATCCAATTTTGTAAACAGAGAAATCGCAGTGGAATAATGCTTTGATTTGCAATTGAAGTTAAGAGTTGATTGAATCGAAGAATTGAGGGCAAAGGTCGCATTCGAAGCATGTGATCGAACTGAGTTAGGGCATCGTCAATGTTAGCAAACCCGTATTGGAATTGGAAATTCTGTTTGGAAGACAAATTAAAGTGGGTTTGGGAATGAAATAAAGCTAAAACACAAGGGAATGAAGTGAGAATACCTTTTTGAAGATCACAAACACCACCTCTCAAAACCACTCTACTTTTGGGATTTTCTGCATCATCATCGTCAGCTTCTCTCTCCAAAACTCTCACTCTCTCCCTCACACTCGTATACGCGCACTAGTTTTTTTATTTTTAGTTTATTTTATTTTTATGCTCTAAATAGAGCCAAGATATTCCATAATTTTTCTTTTTAAATAATTCACCGATCGTTATTACTTAAAATATTGAAAAAATTACTAGTAAATCCTATATGGTAGAAAGTTAAACTATTTAATCCTACAAATTTTCTTATGCACCATTTAATCTCACTATCTACATCAGCAACATCAACAACATCATTAACATCATCAAAACATTAGCTACATTAGCAACATTAACTGCACCAATCGATAATATCAAACATTAACAAAACATCATAATCTTTAGCACTGGGATGGAACCCAAATCCAAAAGTGACCCTTTTCAATTTCGCACCCCTCTCATCCCACCATTTGTAACCCGGAATTCGACGAAACTGTTTAGTTGCAGGGTTACGGAGAAACAAAGGTTTCCTAAATTGAGATACACTGATACAAACTAGACCATTACGGATACCCACAATGTCTGGATCAGATTCCTGGGTCAAAAATGGGAAATCGAGATCGATGGGTGTATGAGATCTTGTGGCGGCGATAATGGCGGGTTTTGGGAGAGTGGCGGTGGCGGTGGTTCCATCGTCTCTGGTTTTCTAAGAAAAGAATTTGAAGGAGTTCAGAATTTAGAACACCAAGACATCCGAAGTTGAAATCGATCCATAAGAATATTTTTGAGTTTACAAATTAAGAACTTATCTATTCCACAACTACCAGAAAAAACAAAAGAAGTGGGTTGTTGTGAGTTGATGTTGTGATGTTTGATGATGATGTCATCGTCTCTGGTTTTCTAAGAAGAGAATTTGAAGGAGTTCAGAATTTAGAACACCAAGACATCCGAAGTTGAAATCATTTTTCATTCAATACGTTTAGGGTTTTCTCTGATTTGGGTATTTTTTATTTATAAAAAATATATATGAATTGTATAGATGACTTTTGATGATGATGTTTTGACGATGGCGATGAAGCTTGATGATGGGGATTATGTGTGTTGTTTTGATGATGATGACGTTTGATGTTGTTTTGATGGTATTGTTATGATGTTTGATGTTGTGATGTTGTGTTGTTAACGATGTGATGACGTTTGATGATGATAATGTTGTGATGTTTGATGTTGTTTTGATGATGATGTTTGTGATGTTTGATGTTGTTTTGATAATGATGTTTGATATTGATGATGATGTTGTGATGTTTGATGTTGTTTTGATGATGATGTTTGATGTTGTTTTGATGATGATGTTGTGATGTTTGATGTTGTTTTGATGATGATGATGTTGTTTTGACGATGATGATGTTTGATGTTTAATAGTCATTAACATTGGGATAGGACCTAACGGACCAAATGGGTTACAAGATACAAATTTGGGATTTATTGATGCATCCCCCTAAAATATTATCTATAGTTATTACTATTAAAAAAAAAAAAGGTAAATTACTAATACATATATGTGGAGATTTGTTTGAAATACGAATTGCTTTATATGATTTAAAAAATTATATTACACGCCTTCCCTTGCAAAGTCCAGCGATCATTATATTGTATGTGCGGATAGTAGGTTGAAACCCTTTAGCAGAAAGACTCAAGCAGATTTTCCTTGCATCACTGAGTTTCCCAGCTTTGCACATACTGTCAATTAGGTTATTATAGACAACAATATTAGGAACTAATCCAGCTTTTTCAATCCTTTCAAACAATGCCAATGCCTCATCGAGATGTTGGTTGTTGCATAGGCCATCCAGAAGAATAGAGTGTGTAAACAGATCAGGAATTTGGCCATGAGTTTGCATCTCATCAAGAAGCAAAAGTGCATCTATCTGGAAGCAATCTTTTTCTAGACATTTCCTTAAAGAGACTCATGGCTTCATCTATGTGATAATTTGAACCGTTCAATGTGTAGAACTCGTCGAGTATTATATATCTGTAAAAAATCACGTTGATCAGATATCGATAGCTATATGATCAAATCAGTTTCGTATTAAAAAAATTGGACGGTAAAAAAATTAACGGTTGACAAAAAACTGTTTTGATCACATAACTATCGGTATCCGATCAATGTGATTTTTTACAGGCATATAGTACTCAACGATTTCTACACAATGAATGGTTCAAATTATCAAAACGGGACCCGTGGTGGGCCTCCACGGGCGCAACAGCACGGTCCAGTCCGATCCCGGACTAGACAGAAGCCATACCCAAAAATAAAATAGACTTTTTAGCTTTAATAAGACAAAACATCACATTTAACTAATAATCATTACATTCTTTCTCTCACAAAAAGTTAAAAAAATCGAAAATCCTTCTCCAATCAGACTTTTTAATCCCAAACTAAAATAACTAAAAAAAATTAAAAAATCAAAAAATTAATCCACTTCCCAACCCAAGCGTAATTGATATGTTGTGCATATAGTACCACCGTTATACAATAATACAAGGCTGATCGCCTAATTTTACCACTTTTATTTCCCACTGTAGTTGACATTTCCCACGTCATTCTAGCAGCCACAATCCCATAGGGCACATTTCATATTCCGATATCAGGATCCGCTAGAATGGGATTCCTGAAGTGATCTCCTAAATGAAAGATTTAACGGTTTAAAATAAAATTAATCTTTGATAAGTAATTTCAAAAAAAATTAAAAAAAAATAGAGAGATCACACACTCTCTTTCTCTATAGTTCACTCGCTCTCCAACCCCTGTTGTCGGAAACAACTACTTCTCGTCGAAAAACCTCATTTTCGGCCACAAAATGACATTTCTCTCAACCTGATCTCTTTTCTCTATCTCAAAAATAACCCTAAAACATTAATTCTAACCCTAAAACAACTAATTCAATGATTCTAACCCTAAAACAACCAATTCAGTGATTTAATTCCAAACAGGAACAATTTAAAAAGAAAAAGAAAGCTATCTTCTTCAGAATTGAGTCACTTTTACAACAAGTTTTGCATAAAAAGAACAAACACAACCATCAAAAGAAAAGAATCAAAGCTACACAGTTACAAACCCACATAGAAATCGTTGGTCATATATCATTTTCATGTTATTTTCTAATATTATATAAGCATTGAACATTCAAATTGACATTCAAAGACCCCCAATTGCAAAATTGAAGTTGAATTAAGCAAATTGATACCTGTCATTCAAAAGATTCTTCACAGCAACACGAGTACTATCAGCTAATACACCACCATAGACGATACCATGACCACCTCCATCGATCACAGACAAGCCATTCGTAGCCGTCTCAAGCTCCCTGAATGTGTACCACCGCCCCCACCCTAGATGCAACACCTCCGGCATCGAACCGCTGTCTCCAAACGACGCTGTGCCGTTGCCGCTCATCGCTTGGCTCTCACCGCTCGACAGTCGATCAGAGAAGACGACCCTGTGCTCGGCCTTGCCGATATCGATTTGGATCTCCGACACGGCGATTGGGCGGTGATCTGGTGCGACGTCGTGGACAATCTCTTGGATTTCCTTGTAGACAACCGGAGTGAGGTCAAGCTTGTGGTGGTGGAGGAGCTTGTGGGATTTGCGGGGACGAGAGGTGATGCGAGTGAATTGTAGAAAGAGAGATCTCTCTATTTTTTTTTTTTTTTGAATTACTAACCAAAACGACGTCATTTTGGTTAGTTTTATTTTGAGCCGTTGGGTTTGATTTTGTACTTAAAAGTATTTAAACATTTTTTATTTGTTTTGTAAAAAAATTTAAAAAATTAATTTCATAAAAAAAAAAAAAATACTCACTATTTTTATGTGATTTATATATTAAAATAGAAATGATTTTTAAATTTTTTAAAAATAATATTTATTTTTATCAAATTAGTTTCTATTTTTTTATAAAAAAAATTCAAAATTTAAAAATTCAACCAAACAAAACACTAATTCAAATTATCATAATTTATATATAGTACACACTCCAAATAAAAGTGAATACTGCAGAAGGAATCGAATAAAATAATTTCCAACATTTTTATTTTACTGCCTGTTAATGAATGAAATGGAATTGATAGTCATTGGGGGTGTTTGTTTCAGCTTTTCAGAGCCAACTTATGACTTTTAGCTTTGAAAATTTTATTTTGAACTGTTTGATTAAACTTTTTTGAAACAGCTTCTGATTCTAACAGCTTATTTTAACTCAAAAAAACTGATTCTGAGAAGCTGCTCACCCCTTACTTCTGATTATCAGCTTCTGCTGTGGACATGTTAATTTATGGTTATACTCTTAAATTTTTTTTATTTTTTATTTTTTTAAAAATAGAAAAAGACTCAAATGGATTATAGATTATTATTATTATTTTTTATGAGAAATGTAGACAAACAAAAAATAAAAATTAATTGAAAAAGCTATTTCACAGTTTATTTAACAAACACTACTCAGCAACTTAAATCTATAATCCAACAGTTACACCAAACAGGTTAACAACTTCTGATTAAAGTCATAATCTATAGTCTGTTAAGCTATAATTTATAAGATGTTTTAACAACTACACCAAACGGGGCCATTGTATTCATATGAACTAGTCATTAGTTTAACTAACTAGCATTTTTATTTTCAGATTTAAAAACTAACATTCTGAAGCTAATTCATCAATAAAATTCAGAATAATTTCCGTTTGGGAAGTGGGTTGACTTTTTGGCTTTTTTAGCTATTTTAGCCTAGGCTAAAAAGCTTGGTTTGGAAATGACTTTTTGACTTTTTTGACTTTTTTTGTGAGAGAGTGTGTAATGATTATGGGTTGGATGTGATGTTTTGTTTGTTGTGACTAAAATAGTCAATTTTGTCTTTTGTGGCTATTTTAGCCACAAACCAACTTACCAAACAACAATTGTGTTGATGGCTTGGATTTCTTGAACACAATTATGAAGTAAATTGTACAATTCTTAACTAGGCTATGCATTGATAACATAATAAGTTAGTTTAGAAGTCTAAAGCGTCATTAGATCAGGTTACAGAAAAAGTGAATCTAACCTAATCATTTTGCTAGCCTTCACACACAAAAATTCAATCATAAGAAAATATTAATTCTTCACAAAAGTTAAGCTTCCATTGTTAACAAGACTAAGGCTTGGTTTGGCATAATAAAAAAAAGTCAAAAGTTAAAAAGTCACCATCCTATTTAAGTCACATCATCTTATTTCAGTGACATCACCTTTCTACCACATCACTTCAAACCCAATCCATATTTCATAAAAAGTCAAAAAATACATTTATTTAGTGTATCCCAAACCCCTAAAAATAGTCTTCGTGCTCAATTAAGTTGATGGTCTCCATGACAAGCATGTTGTTGATCTCCATGCGCATCCCTGAAAAAACATATAAGATGGTTCAATCAAGTTGGTGTAAAAATTCCAATGTTTCATTGACCTGCACATTACATATACCATGGAAGTTATTATATAACAATCTCAAAAGACTACAATAGAAGAAAATAGTAGTACCATATTTGGCTGCCCATATTGACTGATCCCATATATATTAGGTTGGCCATTCATGGTGGACCATGTGAGCGATCCCCAGAACCCGTGTGTTTGAAGTGATTATTGCAGATCAGAAACCTAACATATACAGTATAAGTTGTTGTAATTCACTTCAAACTCAGCACAACCTATCGATCCTACTATCAATAGTATTGTAGTCTCAAAATCTAAACAATAATAATTACATTAAAGTTCGAATTTTCTTGTGTTCGAGGTGTTGGGATCGGGGATCCCGCCCAAGACCTTCCAGAAATTATACCAAGTAGAAAAACACACCCACACAGAAGGAGACACCATATTTAACGTGGTTCGGCCTTAAAGCCTACGTCCACGGGAGAGTAACCGGTTATCACTATAACAATGGAGAGATTACAGAAAGATTATAATAGAGGAGGAGCTCACACCCTCCTCACTCACCCACTCCCCCGTCTCCCTCTCTCACACCGAGAGAGACGGTCTCTCCACCTCACATCTCTCACTCTCTTCTCTCTTGGTTCTCTCTCATTGTCTACTCTCCTCTCAACCTCTATTTATACATATCATGAGGGAAGGTAGCTGGACAGCAATGGTGAGTGGATTGGTTAGTGGGGAGGTGCCACTCCCACTCTCTCTAAAGTGGTCTCCAACCACCCCACTCTCTCTAAGGTGGGTTAACCACTCACATGGGATGATAATAACATAGCCAACAAATCACCCCCTCAACCCATGTGAGGTGATAAACTGCACACACTGCTGCTAATCTTGTCACGCCCAAATTTCAACAGAATCTTCATCTCCTCATTGAGACGCTACATCCCCTGAAGCTAGAGATAATACACCAGAGATACAAGAAGAGGAGGGAATCCTACATCCTCAACTCAACTCATACCACTCTCTGATTTGGAGAGAGCCTCTGCTCCTATCTCCCTCAGATCTCTTCTACGCTTCCTGTCTCGGATGTCTTCACTTGCTATGCTTGAACTTGCGCAACCAAGATATCTTGACACCCCCTGATTGGATGTCCTGCACCCCCTGCTCGGGATACCCTTGCATTACCGTGCAACTCCTTGCATTACCGTGCAACTCCTTGCATTACCGTGCAACTCCTTGCATTACCGTGCAACTCCTTGCATTACCGTGCAACTCCTTGCATTACCGTGCAACTCCTTGCATTACCGTGCAACTCCTTGCATTACCGTGCAACTCCTTGCATTACCGTGCAACTCCTTGCATTACCGTGCAACTCCTTGCATTACCGTGCAACTCCTTGCATGATGAACACTGGAGCAACTAGAAAACTTCAGAGTTTGACACATCAACATCCTCAATTTTCCTTGCTCGGAGCTTATTTCTGAACAACCAGCCTTTGCTTTCTGCACTTCAGAACAACTTCCCAGCGATCTCATACGCCCATTGTCTGTGCTGCAATCCCTGATGTTCGGTTCTGTCTCACTTGTACGTCCGTTTTGCCTCATGTGTGAGCATGTTTGTTAAGCTTGTGTTGACTTGTTCTTAGCATGTATTTAGGGTTATTTCAGCATGCCTCAGATCTTTTTTGACTTGGTTTGGTCATTCCATGCATGCCTTATACACTTGTAGTGTAAATCTTGCAAACTAGCTTTGTGTGCCTCATGTTTGAGCTTGTCTTTCTAGCTGGTTTTGGGGCCATCTCAGTAGGTTTTTGGTGTTATTTTAACATGCTTTAGATCTATTTTGGGTTAGTTTTGTTGGCTCTTGCATGCCTTATACACTTGTAGTGTAAATTTCTTAAACTAGTCTTGTATGCTTCATGAAGTAGCATGTCTTTCTAGCTTATGTTGAGTCCATTTTAGTATATTTTTGGTGATGTTTTGCCATGTCATACCTCTGTTTTGGTTTGGTTTGGTCACCTCTTGCATGTTCCATGCACTTGTAGTGCATTTCCATGAATTAGCCTGACATACATCATGCTTTAACATGTCATTCTAGCATGCTTTTGGCTTAACTTCAAGAAGCTTTTGTCCATGTTTTAGCATGCTCTAGCTCTATTTTTTGTTGTTTTGGTCATGCATGACTTGCTTCGTATAGCCATGGTTCAATCTAGCTTGTTAGCTTTGTGCACAAAATCCATTAGCATGCTTTACTTGGACTATTTGAATGATTTGACATCATTTATTATGTGATTTCAGTCCATGTTTCATGCTCATACACTTGCATCTTTCACTTATTCAATGCGTTGGAGGGTTTGCCCCTTTATGCCTTAACATGAATCATTGCGTATGCCTTCATGCCTAAGCTTGCGAGCTATCATTTCAATGTATTTTTGGGGTTATTTTTCCATGATATAACTCTGATTTTTGTTGGTTAAGTCATCCCATGCTTGGTCTTAATAGGTGTAGTGTAATCCACCTTATTTGCCTTGTATGCATCATGCCTCATGCCCTTCATGTTAGCTTGTTTTGGCTTCCTTCCATACATGTTTTAGTATCATTTTGACATGTTCTAGGACTGTTTTAGGTTTCCTTTGCCATATGCTTCATGCTTTGTATAGCTGTAGTGCAATTGGCCTTGCTAGCTTTGTGTTTTGATGACTCATGCATGTTATCTTTGAGCTATTTAGATGATTTGGCATCATTTAATACTTTATTTCAGAGCATGTAGCATTGCCATATTCCCACTTCTTTCATGATTTAAGTGCTTAAAAAGATTGTGCATTATTGCCTTGCTTATGGCCTAGCTTGTATGCTCTCATGCCTTGACCTTTGAGCCCCCTAACTTAGCATGTTTTGGTCATTGTCTTGACCTATTTCAGCTCTGTCCATGTTTGGTTCATGCGTTTGTGCCATGTATTGCATACCCCCTTTGTAGTCCTCCTTATTAGCTTTCATGCTTTAGGACCTTTGCATGCTATACTTGTGGTTGTTTGAATGATTTGGCATCATTTCACACTTAATTTCAGTGCATTTAGTGTTGTTACACTTCTGCATTTGTCACTCCTTGAGCCTTCTTGAGAGTTGTCCTCTTAGGCCTAGTCGAATGGCCAATGCATTGTGCATGCATGCCTTGCCTTTTGTGCCTTTATTTTGATGTTATGGCCACTGATTTAGGCATGGCTGAGGTCTGTCCATTTTGGTTTAAGTCCATTGAGCATTGTGTATGCCATGTTACATCGCGTTGTTGTAGACACCCCATTTTTGACCATCCTCGAGACTTGGACGTCACTGTTTGAACACTCGGTGATCATCCTTGTTTGTGTTCGTCTTGAGTTCCCGGAGGCCCTGGAAGGCACTAAAACCATCCTCCATATAGAGGGATGGCCTTGAACCCTTAGCTTCTTCAAGAAGCTTGAGCCTTGCTTCTCTATAAGAGGGAGGCTCCCCCTCCCTCCTCCAGGTTCAGGTCGGCAGTCTTTTTTGTCAACATGACATTTTTGGCCTGCCGACTACTGTGGATCTGCTTTTGCAGATATTTTAAGACAGCTGTCTTGCATTTGGCTCCCCTCCATACACGTGTGTGGAGGGATCTCTCTCTTTAGAAGCTTGTCTTGTAAGCTTTACAAGACAAAAAAAAAAGCTCTATAAGAGGAGCCCTCCTCTCCCTTGTTTAGGGTGGAGAGATTTTAGACAGCCATGTTAGGGTTTTGAGTTCTAGGGTTAGGATTGATACACATTCTATCTCTATACCTCTCTCTTTTTACCTTTGTGTGTGTTTAATTGTGTTTGTGTCTTACTATTGCACACAAACACATAGTGTTTCACCTTTCCTTAGCTACTGAGGTTCTAAGAGGCTGGTTTTGGTGTTTTGGAGCTGGATTCAAGCCAAGGAGGGCTGTTGGAGCATCATTTGTGAAGGTGGTCTACAAGGGTGAGAAACTTCCCTTTTATTCCCCATTTTTGCATTGCTTTTCTACCTATCTTAGAGCTGTTTTTGTGCTTAGTGTATAACATAAAAAAGTTCTGTTTTTTAGCCCTTTTGATTGTTTATTATGAGTGTTTTGTGGTTTGGGTTTGTTTTACCCCTCCTAAGCCTTGTAAGGCTCCTTTTTGTGCTATTTTTGTGCAAGTTTCGAGACTTTGGTGTTTGGGCCTCTTCACCACTGAAATCTTGAGGGATTTCAGTGGCGGAGATGGTGCCTTGAAGTCTCCAAAAGGGGAGGGCCACCCTCTCTCCTTGTTGTCCTTGAAAGGGACCCTTTTTGGCCTCTTGAGGGAGCATCATGTTAGAGTGTGTATTGATCATGTCTTGGCTGTTTTCCATGCTTATTATGCCATGATATAACCTTGTTGTGTGTTGGTTTTGGTACACCATGCATACTTAGCATACCTACCTTGTAATGCCACTTTTTTGCCTTAACATGCCTTAGGTTGTAAACCTTTGTTCAAGCTTGTTTTAGGTCTAGTTTTGTGAAGCTTCTATGCTTATTTTACCATGCTAGAGGTCTGTCCATAGTTGTTTGGGTCAGCTTTGGCATGCATTGTATAGCCCCTTTGCATTTTTGGCTTGTTGGCTTTAAGTATGTGAATGTATAGCATGCATTACTTGCCTTGATTTAATGGTTTGGCATCATTATTAGCATCATTGCAGTCCACTTAGCATGCTTATATGCTTGCATTTCATGGCCCTTTTGATGCTTCAAGAGTTGGTGTTTCATGCCTCATGTTTATGCCATTGTGTATGCCTCTAGGATTAGGTCATTTAGATGCCATCTAAGTGGTTCTTGAGGCTTACTTTTGCATGATTTGGGACTGTTTTGATTCAATTTGGCCATTTGCTTCATGAGTCATATGGCCATGTTTTAGGTCCTTGGGTTTGGTTGTATGCATAGCTTGCATTAGTAGGCTAGTTTGGTATCATTTCCTACATGTTTTCAATGCTTACCTTGCATGCCATATGTCCGTGATTACCCTCTTTCAAATGTGCTTGAGAGTTGTCCCATTTGTGCCTAAGTGTTGGCCCTTTAACATGTGCATGTGTCTATGTGTATTTAGTCCTTTGTTTTGGTCACTTTGGCCATTGTTTTGGGCCTTATTAGGGCTGCCTAAACCATGCTTAGGTCCACCCTTTGCTTGCTTGCATGCTTACCTTGCATGTTTGTTTGCATGCTTGCATGTACATCTTGCATTTCCATGTTGCATCCCTAGCTTGTATGCCTAGGTTGCATTGCACTTAGCATGCATGTCTTCCTCCTTGATTTAATGATAGGAATTGGACTTTGGTTTATTGGTTTGCATTGCATTTGACATCAAAATGTGCACACTTGGTCCCTTGGGCCATCACGCATGGAAATGCGCGATTGATGGTCCGAGAACCAAGGAGCATGTCCCTTTGAGTCACTAACAGGATAAGGGACATGATTGGTGCATATATGGCTTGAATTGGCAAGTTCTGTCCTCTGCTGCTGTGAGTTGCAGGTTCTGCAGGCATTCTTTGCCGACCGGCAGTATACATTGCCGACCGGCAGTAAATCACCAGCCGATGGATTCATTTTGTGCCGGTGACCACAATTCACTGCCAGTGGTAATTCTACTCAGCCGGTGGTGATTCCCAGTATCCAGAGAGGCATCCTTGAGACTTTGGCAGTCTTCAGAGAGGTAGAGCAGGGAAAACAGAGGCAGACTACGCATGGCCGTGCACTTCCGAGCAAGACCCGAGCACACATTGCATTGGGTTCTCTTCCCGGGGCGGTTTACTGTTTTTCCTAACTTAGTTAGTTTGTTAGCTAATTAGGCAATTTGTAATAGTTAATTAATTTGTAGGTTAATTATCTGTATTATTCTTTTGGTCCCTCCGAGCGAGGACGAATCTGTAATAAGTGTGGGTGAGTGTGTGAATGTCTTCCAACCCCCACTTCTTTCTTCCCTTTTATTTACCTGCTTATGATGGTAGATTAGGGCATGTTTAAATTAGCATACCTTATGCTATGCATGCGTGCATCCATACATTTGTCTCGCATGCACCGGGCTCGGTACATCATGCTAACTGCATTTGTATTTTCAATTCCAAATTGAATACATGTTACTTGTAGCATTTCATATGCCATTTTAGGGTTAGCCGAGCCTACTCTAAATGCATCTTGCATGTGTTGCATTAGTCAACTTGACATGAACTAGGATCACGCATGTTTGCTAACTAGTTTATTGTTTTGGCACTTGGATTGTAACATTGTTAAGTATTTATGCTTTAGCATATCGCATGCGTGTGAATGCTATTATGACAGGATGATTTACCATGTGGCTAGATGCTTATGTGATAAAGCTTTGTGAATGCCTGTGGGTGAAGGTTGGGTTGCTTGAGTTGGAAAACACTCGTTGAAATCCAAGTTTTAGCCTACTTGCGAGTAGCAAATTCCAAAACATTTTTCTGAGACAAACGGATATGCAATGCTTATTTCCAAATTAGGCAATCTAGTCTATACTTGTTTGCTGCGTGCATAACATAGTAATGCTAGGCTAATAATTGGTTTAAGGACACATGATGTTTTCAAAATGGATATCATGGTTAGTAGAGGCCGGTCTTCGGACCGGGCGAAAGGGGGTGCTCATAGCTGACCTTCCCCGATCGTACCCAAGCTCCCGAGCCAAGACAACTTTGGTGATGACGGACATGTGGCTTCAGCACCGAGTCAGGGTTTCCTAAATTCCCCCACAAAAAATATTTAGGTGGCGACTCTGTATGCAAAGCAGTCCATGTTTGGCACTTCTTTTCAAAAATCTGTTTCTCAAAACGATTTGCCGGATTTGGACTCTTTGGTTCAGATTAAGAACCGTGACACAAATCGAGTCCGAGCTGTAGTGACCCCTTTAATGAACAGAATGGGACTCACCCTCCCGGGGCGTTCGGGGACGTCTACAGTTGTGCATGTTATGTTGTTGTTTGCATTGTGCATGCTATGTTCTTGTTCATACTGTGTATGCCATAATCACATGGCATTGTGTATGCCATGTAGTTCATCGCATTGAGTATGCCATGTTGTTTGCATGTTGATTCATTGCATTGTGTATGCCATATTGTTTGCATGCTTAGGTCACATTGCATTGAGTATGCCATATTGTTCATTACATTTGTGTATGCCATGGTCATTGCACTGTGTATGCTAGTTCACATTTTCATTGTGTATGCTAATTGCATTGTATCATATTGTTGCATGCTTATGTTGTCTTGCATTGAATATGCATGCATTAGCATTGTGCATTGTGCATGCCATTTGCTTTGTTAGGTTGTTAATGTTGCATTCCATGTTTGCATGTTTAAGTCATATTGCATATTTGCATGCTTGTGTCACATTGCATTTTTGCATACTCCATGTTACATAGCATTGTCCATACCATGTTATGTGTTGCATTGTGTTTGGAATACGTGTTACTCCAAACACAGGAAACGAGGGACGTTTTATACTTGAAGTGATGAAACGTGCCTTAATTCTCGGTCGCCGACACTCTTGATCATACATGATAGAGTTCTAGGCATTTATGTATTTATTTGCGTATTCATTTTGCATTGAATCGTGCAATTTGCCTCTCGGCCATCATGCATTGAAATGCGCGATTAGTGGCCCGAGGGTCGAGAACCACACTCCCTTGAGCTTATGAAATGATAGGGAGGGTGGTTGTGCATACATACCTTGCAAATAAATTGCCATGCCCTTTCTTGCCCTCTGTTGTAGTAAATTGGAAGAATGCAGCAACAGCCGGTCGGCCAGCCAGAAAAACTAGCTGGCCGACCACTTTTTCTGCCCTGCAACAACAAAAAGTGGTCGGCAGGTGGTCTCCCACACCAACAACTAGTCAGACACCCTCTCACAGGTCCCCAAGATGAGTTAGAAACTATGTGGAGCTTGGTGCAAGTTTCTGAGAGCAGTTGCAAACAGAGGCAAATTGAGGCATGTAGACACCCCATTTTTGACCGTCCTCAAGACTTGGACGTCACTGTTTGAACACACGGTGATTATCCATGTTCATGTTCGTTTGGAGTTCCCGGAGGTCTCGGCTCGCGCACCCTGCCTCAGGATCTCCGAACTTGACCGTTTAGTGTCTGGTTTTGCACCGAACACTTGTGTTTTGCCTTGGAAGGGCAGGGAATGCCTTATGAGGCATCCCCATACACCACCGGCAGTGGCTGGAGGCCACCGGATGGTCTTTTTCTGTCATCGGCACTTTTGTTTGCCGGTCGGCATATTTTATTGCCGGTCGGCATAGATTGTTGCCGGTCGGCACTGTTTTTTGCCAAAATGGCATTTTTGGGCAGCCGACCACTGTTCATCCACTTTATGGAGATATTTTGTGCCAGCTGTGATAGCTGGCACCAACTCTTCCCCCCTCCATACACGTGTATGGAGGGATCTCCCTCTAAGCAAGCTTGTTGTATAAGCTTTGCAAGAGGGAGTCCTATAAGAGGAGGGCCTTCCTCTTTGATCTAGGTTAGACTCTTGCAACCAAAAACCAGACCTTGGAGATATAGATACACATTATCTATATACCTCCCTCTCTCTCCTCCTTTGTGTGTGTTTCTTAGCTCAAAAGGTGGTTTTTACCTTACTTTTGCACCAATACACACACTATTACACCTAGCTCCGAGATTGAGGGACTTGAGGGGTTGATTCTTGAGTTTTTGGACTGATTTTGATCAAAAGAAGAGGGCTAGACCATTTGTTCTTCAAAGGTTATAGGGGAGTTCCAGTCAGAACAAGGCCCGGCAGGGGCGGGAATGTCCACAACGGCCGGGAGTGTCGAAGAACAGAATACATCGCCGGAGAGCGCCGGTGTCGAGAGTTTCGCTCGGGAATGGAGCATTTTTAGTACAGGGATCAGTGAGCAATCTACTGCATTGACGCAGTCAGAACGAGAGAGATTCGAAGATTCTGAGAGGATCAGGAAAGCAAAAGGCCACGTGGGGGTCGAAACCGCCACGA
>NW_021025252.1:75799-96184 GCF_004153795.1 Camellia sinensis
CCGCCAACAAGAATATCAAGCATATACTGCAGAAGATGGTGGAAACCTACCAGGACTAGCCAGATAAGCTGCCATTTGCTCTGTGGGGCTACCAGACTTCAATTCGAACTTCTCCTGGGGCAACTTCTTATTCCTTGGTTTATGGGATGGAGGTCATTTTGCCTATCGAAGTTGAGGTTCCATCATTACGGGTATTGGCTGAGTATCAGATAGCTGAGGCGGATTGGCAACAAAGTAGGTTCGAAGAACTCATGCTCTTTGACGAGAGGAGGCTGAAAGCGCTGTATCATGTTTAGGGTTATCAACGGCGAATTGCCAGGGCTTTCAACAAGAAGGTTAAGTCCAGGGATTTGAAATAAGGAGATTTGGTGCTCAAAGACAACCGAGCTCCCATCCACGACCCTAGAGGCAAGTTTAGACCCTATTGGACTTAAATTAACCTTGACTTGTGAACCACTTTTTGGTCTCCTGAAGAAAGGAATGAAGTTCCAATGGGACAGCCGATGCCAAGCTGCTTTCGAACAGATAAAGCAATATCTACAGAACCCACCTGTGTTGTCACCGCCTGAGCCAGGGAAATCGTTGATTCTGTACCTTTCAGTGACTGAAACTATAATAGGCTGCATGCTTGCACAAGAGTCTGAGGACAAAGTGGAGAAGACTATCTACTATCTGAACAAGAAGATGCTAGATTACAAGACCCGCTACACTCCGCTGGAGAAGGCTTGTCTGGCCTTGGTATGGGCTACTAGGAAGCTGCGGCACTACCTGTTAGCTCACTCTGTAATACTGGTTTCAAGATTAGATCCCATCAAATATCTCTTTGAGAAACCAGAACTTACGGGAAGGCTAGCCCGTTGGTTACTTCTGCTTTTTGAATTCGATCTGAAGTATATGACGCGTAAGTCAGTAAAAGGGAGAGCAGTAGCGGAGTTCCTAGCCGATCACCCAGTGGAAGGAGACGAAGTAGTTGAGTATCTGCTCCCAGACGAGGCCATTCTGCATGTCGAAGAAGAGACCTGGACGATGTACTTTGACAGAACGTCAAACCTATATGGGTATGGGATAAGGGTGTTGCTGATAGCACCGGACAATTCCCTCATACCTTTAGCATTCAAACTCCGGTTCAAAGTATTGAACAATGAAGCAGAGTACGAGGCATGTGTTGCTGGATTAGAAGCTACCCTCAAACTAGGGGCAAAACGGTTGGATGTCATCAGGGACTCGAACCTTGTTGTATCTCAAGCTAAAGGAGATTGGAATGTCAAAGAAGAAAAGATGAGAATCTATTACCAGACCTTGGACATGTTAATTCCTCAGTTTGAGAAGCTGAATTTCGCCTATCTGTTAAGAAAGAACAACAAGTTCGCAAATTCACTAGCAACTCTATCTTCCATGATAGACATCCCTTTCAGAGTCCGGATGCGTCCGATTATCATCGAACAGAAATTCGTGTCGGCTTACGAGCTGATTACTGCCATAGATGAGGTACAAGACGAGAATCCCTGGTATTACGATGCCTGGAACGTTTTAGAAAAAGAGACATATCCACCACGGGCAAATGCCAAAGATAAGAGGGCAATTCGAAGAATGGCTGCTCAGTTCATCGTCTGCAGGGGTAAACTGTACAAGAGAGGTCATCTCGGGATGCATAAACTGTGTGTTGATGTTGAAGAATCCAAGCGTCTAATGGAGGCCACCCATAGAGGAGAGTGCGGAGCGCACATGAATGGGGTGATGCTAGCTCAAAAAATCCTTAGACAGAGTTATTATTGGTCCACCATGGAGGAGGATTGTATTAGCTTTGTCCGGCGATGCCACAAATGTCAGATCCATGCAAATCGCATGAACATTCCGCCATCGAAGCTGTACAACATGACTTCACCATGGCCATTTTCAGTCTGGGGGATTGATGTAATCGGGGCTGTCACTCCGAAGGGGTCCAACGGGCATGAGTACATTCTAGTAGAAATAGACTACTTCACGAAGTGGGTTGAGGCCCAATCTTACGCGGTGTTGAAGGCATCACACGTTGCTAAGTTCATTAGGAACAACATCATCTACCGCTACGGGGTCCGAAACGAGATTATTTCAGATAATGGTTCCCACTTCAAGAAGGAGGTGATCGATTTGTTAGAGAAGTACAACGTGGCTTTTCATAAGTCTACATACCGGCCACAGACTAATGGAGCAGTTGAGGCCACCAACAAGAACATCAAGCATATACTGCAGAAGATGGTGGAAACCTACCAGGACTAGCCAGATAAGCTGCCATTTGCTCTGTGGGGCTACCAGACTTCAATTCGAACTTCTCCTGGGGCAACTTCGTATTCCTTGGTTTATGGGATGGAGGTCGTTTTGCCTATCGAAGTTGAGGTTCCATCATTACGGATATTGGCTGAGTATCAGATAGCTGAGGCGGATTGGCAACAAAGTAGGTTCGAAGAACTCATGCTCTTTGACGAGAGGAGGCTGAAAACGCTGTATCATGTTTAGGGTTATCAACGGCGAATTGCCAGGGCTTTCAACAAGAAGGTTAAGTCCAGGGATTTGAAATAAGGAGATTTGGTGCTCAAAGACAACCGAGCTCCCATCCACGACCCTAGAGGCAAGTTCAGACCCAATTGGACTGGCCCTTACATCATTAAGTCTATCTGGTCTAGTGGAGCTGTCGTTCTGATGGACCTAGATGGCCTAGAGTACTCCCAACCGATCAACATGGACAAGTTGAAGAAATACTTTCCCTGAGTGGCTCGCTAGGCCGAAAACTCGAAAGGGCGACCTCGGCAAAAGTTGGAGCACAGAAAATTTGAAATAATAAAAACTGAGCTCGCAAGGTTGAAAACCCAGAAAGGGCGGCCTTGGTGAAAGTTAGAGCGCAAAAGGAGAGAGTTAATACATGAGTGAACTCGAGCCGAACTACGTAAGGCTTTATTCCTATCTTTGAGATACGTAGGCAACTTCATTCTGAAGTCCAGCCATAAACACTTCCCCGATCAACATTGTCCGTGTGATCTTGTTGGTCATCTTTGTCTGTTCTGCATTCAAGAGCTCGGTTTGTGATGTCCAATGTAGTGTTATTCAGACTAGGGACAACTTTCCAGTTGCTGAGGATCCGAGGTTGTACATCTCAGTGATAGATCTCGGGCGTGTCCAGTTTTGATCTATATCGAAAATGGTTTTAAAAAGTTTTAATAAAAGTTGATTTTGCTCAAATTAATCTTTTTACGAATTACACCATTTTTGAACCAAATGGAAAATTTTCAGTACCCACAACCTTCAATTACATTGATTTTAGTACAGAGTTCTCCTACTCTTAAATACAAATTGAAGTTGCTTTTTATTACATTCATAAAGAAAACTTGAAAGTACTGATAGAGCAAATAAATCCGAGGCATAGTCAGGTCTTCCTGCGTCCCCTCCCAGAGCTAGTCGAAGCCTCTGATGCCAAAGTGGGCCCGATCTGTGCCTCATCATCAAGCCAAGCTATGCACTCATCAGAGAGGGAGCAACTGAAAGTGGGAGCGGGGGCCAGAAGCTCTCTCGTCCTCCATGCTGTGGCATACCAAGCTAGCTATGCGCCTCGAAATGAAAATACAGCAGGGTACTCTATCCCTTCCTCCGGGCAAGTCTGATCATGACCAAACTGACGTCAGATTCGAAACGGGAAGTAAAGGACACAGTGTGTCAGACCGATCAACTGAATCCCCGGCTGGCAAGTCATGCTGTAGCTCATCGTTGGTAGATTAAGCCAAGGGCAGCGCCAAGCAATGTCAAGAGCAGTCAAACTACTCATCCATTCGTACCACCATCCCCTATCAGGGGCATCAACTAAACATCACCGAAAGAAATAGCTGCGAGCTGAATATGCTGGGCATGAGTCCACAACCCTTATTTTGTCCATCAACCATATTTGGGGAGGGATGAAAAATGAGAGATTAAAGAATAGAGAGGTGTACGTGGAGAGAAAAGTGAGAAAAGGGTTTTGAGAGAAAAATCAAGCCTGAGGGCCAAGTAATGTGAGAAACATATGTGAGATAGGGTAGGAACATTACCTGCAGCAGTAGTGGACTCCCCGCGAATCCAGTCGTCTCTCGGCGATGGAAAGTGTCCAAACCTATCAACGTCTCAGCTAGTGTCATGGCAATACAGCTCTTGCCCTCTTTCAAGCCCTCGGCAACCTCAATCAAACGAGCGCTAAACCCTCTAGGGCCTGGGGCAAGCAAGAAATGTGACAGCATGCACAAGCAAAATGCATATCGCCGAAAGCCCTGCCAATGATGGTCGCCGTGGCCACTGGCATCGGAAAACCGACGAATCAAACTCGGAATGTCCAGCACTCCATCACAAATCAATGATCGAGCGTCATGCAAAGTAAGCCCACACATCCGTTCTAAGGCTTGAACGTGGCCGAAGCGGAATTGGGGCACGATTTCTTCGTTGCGATCGGATTCCATCAAAACTTGGAAGTCTTCGAAAGTGGGACACATCTCTTGTCCGTGAAAGCTAAAGACGTGAGTTACTGGATTCCAACATCTTGTCGCAGCATGAAGGAACGGAAAATGCAACGGGGTGCGACTCAACGTGAATAGTACATTTATGCCGAAGCCCCGAAAGTTCAGTTTTTCTGAGCCATCTAAGTTGGTGATCCAATTTGTGAGATTTTGGACAAGAATTGCCTCCATTTTGGTGCCAAACTGAGTAGGAATGAGGGAACCACGAAGCTGGAACCTTTATGAAGGATAAGGCACTGTTTGGAGGACAAGTGTCACAAAACTGGAGGTCCCCAGGCAAAGTGGTCGGCCAACCACTTTTTCTGGTTGGCCAGCTAGTTTAACTGGTTGGCCAGCTACCTTTTTTGGTTTACAGACCAAAAAAATGGTCAGCAGGCTCCTATGATGGTCGGCCATGAGCAAAAATGTGGTCTCCAGCTATTTCTTGTCTCCAGAAGGGAGTCTCTAGCTTTTCCCATGTCGTGAGGTTGTTCAAAGTCTGAGTTTACCTCTATTTCGGATGCGTTCTGTTGCTTAGTTTGTCCAAAATGCATTTGCTTATCGAGTTGTTGCTCATTTGATTATCGAGTTGTTGCTCTTTGTTTATCGAGTTGTAAACTTGCTAAGGTTTTGTTGTGTCTTAGTAGGTTAAGGCGTTCAGTTGGTTTTATTGGTTCACTACCTGACTTGGCAATACATGAATGTTCAGTTTCCATTCAATCTCATTTTTGTGCAAAATGGTGCGCTGCAATGCGATGATAAGAATACAAATACAACACTTTTTGAACAAAAGCTGTTTTCATTCCATCATAGCTTCTTTTTGCAACATTTTACAAAGGGTACAAGTTTTGAAGAAAATAAAACTACCTAAGTTGTACAATGTGCTACAACTACATGTAAAAAGAAAAATAAAGCAGGAACATCTGCATCAGCGCAATCAAGCTCAAGATCGAGAGGCCCTCTTCGGCTGAGCAGCCTCGGCACCACAGTCGTCGGCACCGCCATCTGAATTGGAGTCACCGTCCTCAGAATCCTCCTCGGCATCGCCTCTGCCCTCAAAACTGGAACTAGAGTCGTCATCCCTGCCTGCAGATGTCTCTAACTGTAGATGTGCTGACTCCTCTTCCTCGCTAGACTCGTCATCCTGTATGGCAGGTGCTCTGCGTCCCCCCCGGCTGCGAGTCGAGACCCCGCTCCAAGCTGCTCGAGAAGGCCTGGATGGCCAGTCTGTAGAGGTGGGACCTGAAAAGGCAGTTTGAATGCATCAGCCAGTATGTATATCAGATGCAGATGCAAGAATGATACCTAGAATGGGTGCATGCAGATATAGTGTGTGAATGTGATGTGTCAGATATGCTCTACACATGCAATAAATCAATGCAGTGAAATGTTCAGTTTCCATATGTCATCAGAAGTATGATAAATGCAAGGAAATTGAAAAGTACCAGAACGTCGGAGACGTACAGCAGCGTCTCCCTCTGCAGAACCATGCTCTCGAGTGAGGCCACCACTCCGAGAAATCCCTCAGTATACTCTCTCGGAGGCTGCAAATGCAAGTTCAAGCCATCAGTGAATGAATGAATGTCTAAATATCTGAGTGATAAATGAAAACTGTGGAGCATACCGGTGGTGAGTAAGGGTCACTGACGTATCGATGATCCGCCAGTGGAGGCTCCAGTGGAATCGGGTAAGATGTCCCATACTGCCAGCCCGTCAGCTCGGTCGGAAGATCTGGTCACCCAGCATACTAGAAAGTCGAGGGGATCCCTCTAGCCCCACCCTTCGATGTACCAGCCCTGCTAGTGGAAGGGATGTCTGCAGCTCAAGCGTAACTCGATGTTGGCATATCAGCAGCCCTCCTCATAGGACTACGGACACCTGTCAGTAGAGGCATCAAGTATGTATGGCAGTATGTCGCGTACTCCTCTTCCTCTAGGAAAAGAACTGCGTCGGAACCCAGCATAAGGTCGTCAACCTCCCGGGGAGTGAGACTCTGTGTGGACCGCATGTCCAGTGGAGGTGCTGAGGGGATATCCTGAGTGGAATTGCTCATCGTCTGGCACATGAAGCGATCCCCGAGAAACCAAGCTCTACCGACTAGTCCCTCGAACAAAACCCTGTATCGGAAGGCGACCAATGCCTCGGCGAACTGGAATCGAGAACATCCAGG
The DNA here is from genome assembly GCF_004153795.1 of Camellia sinensis. NCBI lineage: Eukaryota > Viridiplantae > Streptophyta > Magnoliopsida > Ericales > Theaceae > Camellia > Camellia sinensis. The sequence goes on from NW_021025252.1 coordinate 82,463, forward strand.
CATCGCTAGCCAAGGCTGCCAAGTGATCTACAGATAGTGAGGGCATAAACCGATTAGATGTCATAAATATGCAAGATAAATCAAAGCTAAAAGCCTGAAGACCTGAGAGTTCTGGTTTACCTCGGTCGCCTGCACGGTGTCGAAGTACTACCTCAGATATGGCAGAGTCTCCTGGGGCCTAGACCAGCACCGACCATCAAATCTACGTGAATAAGCGATCTCGAGAGCTGCCTCAACCCGAAGCTCAAGGGCCAGTGTCAGGAAGTAGGCATAAACCCACAACTGTGAAAGGCAAGACAATGGTTGTCAGAACGTAAAATGTATAGAGAATGCAGAATGCTGAGTGTAGAATGCGAAATACAGAATGTATGGAAAATGTAGAATGCTGAGTGCAGAAGGCGAAGGTGCAGAATGTAAGGTGTGCAATGTGTGCCGTATGCATATAAAAAGTAGAAATGTAAATCAAGAGGGCAGAAGGTACCTCCCAGGCTCACCACTAGCCACTTACTATGGTCCCCCGCTCGCGGGAGGTCGCGCTCATGCAGCAATAAAGGGTAGCGAGGCCAGCGCCACCCCAATCATACTAACTGACTTGTGATAGGTCTACCAGAGCACTGAGCAGATAAAGCCCAACTGTGTTCCCCCTGTCAGAGAACAGAGTAGTCCCGAGCAGGAACATCAAAAATCCCCGGGCATACTGCTGTATGGCCTCAATAGTCTCGGGCGTAGTCCATCTGTACTGCTCCGCAAACCAGGTGTACCTAACCATGCCCGGTGATCTGCAGGGTGGCGGATGAGCTCCAAGCAAGTAAGTCCAAGCTGCCTCCCACTCACCCATGTCCGCGTCGTATGGGACCAGCCGACCTACCACGTCGAGGCCCGTCAATATAGAGAAGTCATACGAGGTCATCGTCATGTCCCCAGTGGAAGAAAAACAGAAGAAGTTGGTGGTGTCCCACCATCTCTCTACAAGTGCACCCAGAAGGGTCCTGGTCGTCGGATGACGCGACAGTCTCGCGCAAAATGGGTCAAACCCTGCCTTATCCACAATATGTCAAACAGCATCTAGGAGCTCCATGTACCACTCCCTGGCGATGATCGTTCCATAACCCCGTGTGAAACAGGAGGATATTTGCATATAGAAAGAACAGATGTATTCAGTTTCAAAATTAAAAGAATGTTGTGTTATGAACTGCATGTTCAGATTGAGCAGTGTTATGAGCCGTGTGCAAATTAAAGGAATGCTTTGTTATGGACTGTGTGTTCAGATTGAGCAATGTTATGAGCCGTGTGCAAATTAAAAGAATGCTATGTTATGAACTGTGTGTTCAGATTGAGCAGTGTTATGAGCTGTGTGCAAATTAAAAGAATGTTGTGTTATGAGCTGCACGTTCAGATTGAACAGTGTGATATGTTATGAGCTGCGTGCAAACTAAACCAAGCAGCGTTATGAACTGCGTGTTCAGATTGAGCAAAAACTGCGTTATGAACTGTGTGTTCAAATTGAGCAAAAACTACACTATGAACTGCATGTTTAGATTGAGCAAAACTACGTTATGAACTGCGTGTTCAGATTGAGCAAAAACTGCGTTATGAACTAGGTGTTCAGATTGAGCAAAAACTGCGTTATGAACTGGGTGTTCAGATTGAGCAAAAACTGTGTTATGAACTGCATGTTCAGATTGAACAAAAACTGCGTTATGAACTGTGTGTTCAGATTGAGCAAAAACTGCGTTATGAACTGCATGTTCAGATTGAACAAAAACTGCGTTATGAACTGTGTGTTCAGATTGAGCAAAAACTGCGTTATGAATTGTGTGTTCAGATTGAGCAAAACTGCGTTATGAACTGTGTGTTCAGATTGAGTAAAAACTGCGTTATGAACTACGTGTTTAGATTGAGCAAAAACTGCGTTATGAACTGTGCGTTCAGATTGAGCAAAACTGCGTTATGAATAGCGTGTTCAGATTGAGCAAAACTGCGCTATGAACTGTGTGTTCAGATTGAACAAAATACTGCGTCATGGACTACGTGTTCAGATTGAGCAGAATACTGTGTTATGAACTGCGTGTTCAGATTGAAAAATGAGCTGCGTGCCCAAAATATGTTGCGTGCCCAAAATGAGCTGCGTGCCAAAAATATGTTGTGTGCCAAAATGAGTTGTGTGCCCAAAATGTGCTGCATGCCCAAAATGAGCTGCATGCCCAAAATATGTTGTGTGCCCAAATGAGCTGTGTGCCCAAAATGTGCTGCATGCCCAAAATAAGCTGTGTGCCCAAATGTGTTGCGTGCCCAAAATGAGTTGTGTGCCCAAATGTGTTGCATGCCCAAAATGAGCCATGTGCCCAAAATGAGCTGTGTGCCCAAAATGTGCTATGTGCCAAAGGAATGGAATACTATGTCGTGAGTTGTATGCTAGATGAACAAAGTGTTGTGTTGTGAGCTGTGTGCCGAATGAACGGAATACTATGTCGTGAGCTGTGTGCCAGATGAACAAAGTGTTACGTTGAGAGCTGTGTGCCCGAATGAACCGGATGTTATGTGCAAGTTATGTTCAAAACATGCAGAAGTACTGTGTATGTGAATGTGTTCAGAACAAGCAGAGATGATACATAGAGAAAGCATGAAATATGCAAGAAATGCAAAAGTGAAGTACGCACCTCGCGCGCATGATACAATAGATGATACTCTAGCTCCCGTAGTAGTAAGTCTGCGGGCGCCCGTCGCGCGAAGTGGGTAAAATGATGGAAGGTACTGGGAGGTAGGATGTGCTCCCGCAGGTGGTACCTCTCCGAGTCGAACGGCTGAATCCTCGGAGGCAGCGGCATAACGTCGGGGTCATCCTCCACTCTCGGGGAGCTTCCGCCATATGGAATATCGCCGGTCATCTGAAGAAAGATGCAAAAATGAGCAAAACGAGCGAAACGAGTCAAAATTGCAAAAAGTCAACAAAAGTCAACTCTCAGAAAGAGAAAAAGTCAACAAAAGTCAACGCCCAAGAAAAGGTGCCAAAGTTCGAGAGAAACGTACCTCAAGTGGTGGAAATGGAGATAGAAGCTCCGAAAACAAATTCCAATCGGTTCAAAACGAAGAGAATCGAAAGTTTTCGCAAAATAACTTCGCGTGGGGCGTTGGAAAATGCATATAAAGTGCAGATCTGAGAGAGAAAAGGGTCTAGGGATGGAGAGAAATGTATTTCGGCCTTGGAGGTGTGAGCAAAAGTGATTCGGAGCTATCCATTTAAAGATCCGGCCTTGAAAAGACAAAACTGCCCAGATTCTGTAAACTGGTCGGCCAGCCAGTTTTTCTGGTCGACCGACCACTTTGGTAGGCAACAACTGGTCAGCCACTGATATAACTGGTCGGCCACCCTCCTGGGTGATCTTCAGAGCTCCATTGTTCTCCCTGTGTGTTTTGGTGATGATTGGAGCTCTTGTCTCTCGGGAAAGTTCAAGAAAAGTACACTTTTTGGCGCGAAATTGTCCCCACGGGAACTTCAATTCAAGTCTTCGATGCATGGCTCATCGTCATTTATCAAAGAGTGAGGTGTATCCTTTTTAAGTATGTTGGGACCCCTCCGAGAGATAAATCGGAGGTTTCAGTTCTCGTTAAGGCTTATGTTTCTTTAACCGGTATTTTGTCTCAAAGCATGCTATTAAAGTTATATCACTCTCACATTGTTATGCACACTTTCCTCTCTTGCATTTGTTATGCACACCACTCGTTGCTTTGTTATGCACTCACTACTTGTGTTGTCACGCTCATTTTGCTTACAATTTTATGCGTACTTCCATCGCATTGTTATGCGTCACACTTATGTTGCATTGTCATGCACCCCTTCCGCCCGCATTGTCATGCACTCTTCACATGCATTGTTTTGCGCACACTTAGGTTGCATTGTCATGCATTCTTCACGCGCGTTGTCACGCACGTTTCACCTACATTGTTATGCACACTACTTGCATTATTATGCACATTTCACTTGCATTGTCACACACTTTTTCACTTGCATTGCTATGCATGTTTCCATCAGCATTGTGTATGCATGCGTCTGTCTCGCATTGAAATTGTGTCCTGATATAGCGTTGAACATGTGCTTCTAACTAAATTGTACCTATTGAGTTTCTTTCTTTTGCAGGCACGATATTGTATGTACGGTTCATTTGACGATGGTGCGATCAGACAATATTGTATGTACGGTTCATTTGAAGCTGGCGCAACCAGACGAACTAGATGGTATTGTATGTACTCCGCGTGAGACGTAGCGAGAATTGTATAATTCTCTTACATCCTTTCTGCATGTAATGTAGTTTGATTTGTATTCGCTTGCTTAAACTGTTGCATTTATTGTGTTTATTTGCTTCGTTACAGCTTTCTTGGCATGATCATAAGTTATGTCCGGCTTCGTGCATGTCTTTTGCATTTTGCCCCTGCCTGCGGTGCATCTCTTTGTTATCTTGCCTGTTTATCTAAGTCTTCAGCCTTGTCAAAAATGGGTCGTCTCTGGACTTTGACATTCACTCCCGTCACTTATCACTTCCAAGTTCTGTCAAAGAGGGGCAATTGTAGACACCCTATTTTTGACTGACCTTAAGACTCAAACGACATCGATTGAGCGCTCGATGATAGTGCATGTTGTGCTCGTTTCGAGTTTCTGGAGTTTTGGCCGAGTGCCTTGCTTACGGGCCTCTGAACTCTTTGTGCTTCGGCTCAGTTTGCGGACCAAGCCTTGTTTTCCTTGCCGAGGGAGGGAGAGGTCTTCTAAACCCCTTTTTGTGGTTGTAAACCACTTTTCATGGTTGTAGGCCACTTTTCTCATTTGGAGACTAGTTTCCGGTTTTCGGAGCCTTCGGCCACGCGCCTTGTCTCGGGACCGCTTAACGTTCTCCGTTTAGTGTGGTTTTTGAACCACACCTTGTTTCCTTGGCCTAGAGGGCCACTGTGGTTTGGGAGACCACTTTTGTGGTCGTAAACCACTTTTGGTGCTTGTTAGCTAGTTTTCGAGGCTCTCGGTTGCGCGCTTTGCCTCCCGAACTTTCGTCTTATATCCGTTTTGGTTTGTTTTTTGTACAAAGCTTTTTTTCCTTGTTTGGAAGATGGTACAAGGGTGGGAGACCAGTTTCTTTCCCTGTAAACCACATTCCTTCCTGCCAGCCGATTTTCTGGTTTGACAACTGGTCTCCCTGATCTTTGGACCATCAAAAGTGGTCGGCCACCACACCATTTGCTTGTTTTCATGCTACTGACCCTCTCCCACCATGGCTGACCACTTTTATTTTTGGAAGACCACTTATAGTGGTCGGCTGACCACTTAAAGTAGTTGGCCGACCACTTAAAGTGGTCGGCTACTTCTTTCACCTTTTTGGAGATATTTTCTTCCAGTTGGCACAGTTGGAAGGCACTGAAACCATCCTCCATACACGTGTATGGAGGGATGGCCTTGAACCCTTAGCTTCTTCAAGAAGCTTGAGCCTTGCTTCTCTGTAAGAGGGAGGCTCCCCTTCCCTTCTCCAGGTTCAGATTTTGTGCATTGAGATATACATACACATATATCTCTATATCTCTCTCTTGGTCTCATATTTGTGCCTTAAAGTGTAATTTCTTCATACTTTAACACACAAACACACACTCAAACACCATCCTTTTGTTGCTGAGGTGCTTAGGAGCTGGTTTTGAAGTTTTTGGTTTGGTTTGAGCTTGAAAAACCTGCTGGAGTTGTGATTTTGAAGTTGGTCTACAAGGGTGAGCCTTTAATCCTTTAAATCCTTTGTTTTGCTTAAGCTTTTGGACCCACTTGCATATTGTTTCAATCATAACTCTAAACTACAAAAAGTTCTGATTTTGTATGCTTAATATGTTTGTTTAAGGTCACTTTTGTGTTGGGGGTTGTCTACCCCCTCTTAGGCCTTGTTTGGCCTTTCTTTTGTGCCTTCTTTTTAAGCTTTGGGATCACCTTGTTTTGGCCTTCTCACCACTGAAATCCAGAGGAACTTCAGTGGTGGGGATGGTGTTTTAAGGTCCCAACTAGGAGAGGGTCATCCCCTCTCCTTATGTCTTATTCACTTGCTTCATTAGCCTCATGTTTGAGCATGTTTGTTAAGCTTATATTGGTCATATCTTAGCTTGTATTTGTGGTTATTTTGCTGTGGCATACCACTTTTTTTACTTGGTTTTGTCACTCCATGCATGCCTAATACACTTGTAGTGTAAGTCTTATAAACTAGTCTTTGTATGCTTCATGAAGTAGCATGTCATTCTAGCTTCATTTGAGTCAATCTCAAATGTTTTTGGTGATGTTTTGCCTTGTCATACCTCTGTTAGGGTTTGGTTTGGTTGGCCTTTGCATGCTCCATGCACTTGTAGTGCATTTCCATGAATTAGCCTAACATGCATCATGCTTTAACATGTCTTTCTAGCATGCTTTTAGCTTAACCTTGGGAATCTTTTGTCCATGTTTTAGCATGCTCTAGCTCTGATTTGTGTTGTTTTTGTCATGCATGCCATGCTTTGTATAGCTAGAGTGCATTCTAGCTTGTTAGCTTTGTGTGTCAAGTCCACTAGCATGCATTACTTGGACTATTTGAATGATTTGGCATCATTTCATATGTGATTTCAGTCCATGTTTCATGGTCATGCACTTGCATTTGTCACTCTTTCAATGCGTTAGAAGGTTTACCCCTTTATGCCTTAACATGAACCACTGCGTATGCCTTCATGCCTAAGCTTGCGAGCTATCATTTCAATGTGTTTTTGGGGTTATTTTGCCATGATATAACTCTGATTTTTGTTGGTTAAGTCATCACATCCTTGGTCTTCATAGGTGTAGTGTAATCCACCTTATTTGCCTTGTATTCATCATGCCTTATGCCCTTCATGCTAGCTTCGTTTTGGCTTCCTTCCATACATGTTTTAGTATCATTTTGACATGTTCTAGGACTTTTTTGGGTTGCCTTTGCCATATGCTTCATACTTTGTATAGCTGTAGTGCAATTGTCCTTGCTAGCTTTGTGTTTTGATGACTCATGCATGCTATCTTTGAGCTATTTAAATGATTTGGCATCATTTAATACTTCATTTCAGAGCATGTAGCATGACTATGTTCCCACTTCTTTCATGATTTAAGTGCTTAAAAGGATTGTGCATTATTGCATTACTTATGGCCTAGCTTGTATGTTTGCATGCCTTGACCTTTGAGGCCCTAACTTAGCATGTTTTGGTCATTGCCTTGACCTAATTAAGCTTTGTCCAAGGTTGTTTCATGCACTTATGCCATGTATTGCATGCCCCCTTTGTAGTCCTCTTTACTAGCTTCATGCTTTAAGGACCTTTGCATGCTATGCTTGTTTTGTTTGAATGATTTGACATCATTTCATAACTTATTTCAGTGCATTTAGTGTTGTCACACTTCCATGTTTATCACTCCTTGAGCACTCTTGAGAGTTGTGCGCTTAGGCCTACTTAAATGGCCAATGCATTGTGCATGCATGCCTTGCCTTTTATGCCTTTATTTTGATGTTATGGCTACTGATTTGGGCATGGCTGAGGTCTGTCCATTTTGGTTTAAGTCCATTGAGCATTGTGTATGCCATCTTACATCGCGTTGTGCATGTTATGTTGTTGTTTGCATTGTGCATTCTATGTTCTTGTTCATACTGTGTATGCCATAATCACATAACATTGTGTATGCCATGTAGTTCATCGCATTGAGTATGCCATGTTGTTTGCATGTTGATTCATTGCATTGTGTATGTCATGTTGTTTGTATGCTTAGGTCACATTGCATTGAGTATGCCATATTGTTCATTACATTTGTGTATGCCATTTTCATTGCATTGTGTATGCTTGTTCACATTTGCATTGTGTATGCTAATTGCATTGTATCATATTGTTGCATGCTTATGTTGTCTTACATTGAATATGCATGCATTAGCATTGTGCATTGTGCATGCCATTTGCCTTGTTAGGTTGTTCATGTTGCATTCCATGTTTGCATGCTTAAGTCATATTGCATATTTGCATGCTTGTGTCACATTGCATTTTTGCATAATCCGTGTTACATAGCATTGTGCATACCATGTTATGTGTTGCATTGTGTTTGGAATAGGTGTTAGTCCAAACACGGGAAACGAGGGACATTTCATACTTGAAGTGATGAAACGTGCCTTAATTCTCGGTCGCCGATGCTCTTGATCATACATGATAGAGTTCTAGGCATTTATGTGTTTATTTGCGCATTCATTTTACATGGAATCCTGCAATTTTGCCTCTCGGCCATCATGCATTGAAATGAGCGATTGGTGGCCCGAGGGTCGAGAACCACACTGCCTTGAGCTTATGAAATGATAGGGAGGGTTGTTGTGCACACATACCTTGCAAATACATTGCCATGCCCTTTCTTGCCCTCTGTTGCAGCAAATTGAAAGAATGTAGCAACAACTGATCGGCCAACCAGAAAAACTAGCTGGCCGACCACTTTTTCTACCTTGCAACAACAAAAAGTGGTCGGCAGGTGGTCTCCCAGACCAACAACCGGTCAGCCACCCTCTGACAGGTCCCCAAGATGAGACAGAAGCTATCTAGAGCTTGGTGCAAGTTTCTGAGAGCAGTTGCAAACAGAAGCAAATTAGGGCATCGCGAGGGATTTCCGAACGAGGCGGCCGGCATGCATGCACTCTTCTCCCTCTGAGGGCCTTGTTTTATTGCTTTACTTAGCTAATGTGATTAGCTAGTTTATTCTTTGGCTTGTATTTAAGTAGTTAATGTGTTTAGCTGCTTAACTGTTTTGTAATAGTTAGTTAACTAGGATTAGTTAACTAGCTTTATTCTGTAATAATTAGTTTAATTAGCTTAGATTAGCTAGTTAGCTCTTTATTCGGACCCTCCATCGAGAGGGCCAACTGTTGTAATAAGCGTGCGTGTGTGTGATGCATGTCTTCCAACCCCCATTTCTTTCCCCCTTTTACTTAACCGCTTATGATGGTTAGTTTTAGGGCATATTTCAACTAGCATACCTTATGCTTGCATGTGTGCATCCATTCATCTATCTTGCATGCACCGAGCTTGGTACATCATACTAACTGCATTGTATTTCAATTCCTATTTGAATACATATACCAAGTTGCATTTCATATGCCATCTTAGAATAGCCGAGCCTATTTTAATTGCATTCTCGCATGTGTTGCATTAGTCATCTTAACATGAACTAGAATCATGCATGATTTCTAACTAGTTCTCTGTTTTGGCTTGGAGTACACTGTGAGTGTTTACGCTTTAGCATACTGCATGTGTGTTAACGTTGCCATGAATGCATGCTTGCCATGAGGCTAACTGCTTATTTGATATAACTGCATGAATGCCTATGGGTGAAGGTTGGATTGCTTGAATTGGAACAATTCATCAAATCTCCGATTTAGCCTACTTGTGAGTAGCAAACTTCAAATCATTTTCATAAACGAATATGCAATGTTTTGTTCCAAATTAGGTGATCTAGTCTATACTTGTATGCTGTGCGCATCACATAGTAATTCTAGGTTAATAACCGGAATAAGAACACATGCGTTTTTAAAAACAACATATCATGTTTAGTAAAGGCCGATCTTTGATCGGGCAAGCGGGGATGCTCATTGCATGATCTTCCCCTCTCGTACCCAAGTTCCCGAGCCGTGGCAACTTTAGTGATGATGGACACGTGGCCTTAGGCATGAGTCAGGGTTTCCTAAATTCCCCCAAAATAAAATATTTAGGTGGCGACTCTGTATCTGGCAAACCAGTCCATGTTTGGCATTTCTTTATAAAAATCAATTTTCCAAAACGATTTGCCAAATTTGGACTCTTTAGTGATTCAACGGTCTCAAATTGTACTTTGTGAGATTAGATTCAGAACCGTGACATTGAGTCCAAACTGTAGTAGATAGAGAACAAGACGGGATTTTGCGCCATCGCAAGCGAGGAGCCCGGGGGAGTTCTCGGGGCGCGTCTACAATTATTCAACAAAAATTACACCGCAACATTTCTTATTCGGCACATTCTTTGACAAGTTTACAATATTATTCCGCAACAATATTCGGCAACTTTGTGACTTATTCGGAACTAATATCTCGGCATAGAACTAGCATCTTGGCTTGTCGAAATCCACATCTGAACATACCACAGGATTCATATCGGCTCAAAGAGTCCAAACCCACCAACCCAAGAAGTCAAGAAACAACCAAAGTATGCCGAAAATTGCGATACGGTTCACATTTTCTGAAGCTGTGAAACTCAAGTTTTGCCTATACCAACGTGAAGTACTCATTGAGACAAGTCCAACGCAGCAAACCGCATCAAAATCAAAGCTCAAATAAAGCCGTACGGGCCGCTCAAAGTTTGCCCAGAAAATGAATTCTTTCGCTGGAGAAGACGATCCAGCAAGATATGAAGAAATAATCATGTGCTTCGCGGTTGCATTACACCTTATTGATCTGAGCCGTTAGATCCATTTTGGCTATAATTACGCCATCAGGAGTCTGATCACAGCGATCCAATAGCCCTTTCCAGCTATCTGACGCATTCTGGGTCCATCCATACAATCAGAATTTGCAAATTCAGCTCAAAAAAAATTTACAGATTTTATTCAAAAATTGAGTTAATGGCTCACTTCGCAAATCACTAAGCACCCTACTTTGTCTCGACTTCATTTCGATTTCGCCACGGCACCGAACAGGGGCACGAAATCCGTTTCAATTTGTTATTGGCCTACTCGGCAATTTTGGCCCAAGTCAATTTTATTCCTTCCGAATAAGCAATCTTATTCAAAAGCAATGGGGCAAATATACGTTGAACAAAAATCTCAACTTCAATAAATTGGTAACCATTGCCAACCAAGTTCTTAGCAAATCCAACTCCGAAGTGATGCTGACACACCGTGAAGCTAAGAAAAATCGCTGACCAAAACAATCACCGACCCAAGTGTAGCTGACTAACTTTTGGCAAAATCACATTATATATGAAAGACACCGATGTTTTGACACTAGTTACTCGGCAGTGCATTAAATTTACTCGGCAATATTATTCGGCACCATTATTAATTCAACACTCTTATTATTCAGCCGTGCATCGACTTTATTCGCCTAACAACATTATTTGGCAAAACAATTGCCCACTAGGACATCTTAGTCAATTTTTCGCTTTCCAATTGGGGCACATCAGTCGATTCATCATCTCGGCGCCTTTGATATGCATGTTTACTCGTCCAACTTGGTACAACATTACAACATTTACTTGAGTTACACACTCCCGCTCCTTTTCACACCGCTCCAAGCAAGCGCCAGTTTTGGGGCAATACATTACACACTTGGCAGTCGACAATTTGCATTTGGCAGTCAGTAGTTCGCACATTGTTGTGCGCCGTCATTTTACCAAAGCCAAATCTTCCCTGCAACATAGGGCAATGGGAATCTGCATTCCTTCTGACTAACACATGTCATTCAAAAACAATGGGGCAAGTCTACCTTGGACTAAATGCAAACCCAGCAACTTGGCAATTAAATAGTTGGCCTAATATCTACTTGGCAATTCCATATAAGCGAAACAATATTATTGGTAATTAAAACGTCCGCCTTATTCAGTACAGGATGCATTATTCAAAGTCCTTGCCATATTGGCACTCGGTCGCTACTTAAAATCAGTAAAAGTCTCCGAGTACAACGTAATCTTCGCACTCAGCATGGAGCGCCATCAGTAAAGGCCTACACCCATGCCCAGGGGTTAGACTACCGCGGCCTATACCTACGCCCGGAGGTTAGAATACTGCGGCCTACACCTACACCTGGAGGTTAGAATACCGCGGCCTACACCCTCACCCAGGGGTTATAATACCGCAGGTCTACACCCTCACCCGGGGGTAATAATACCGTGGTCCATTTTTTGGCTGATATATCTACCTTATTTAATCTGTCTCATTTGGTTCAGGAAATCATTTCCGTGCTCGACATATAGAAATATTTCTAGGTCGGCACGAAAGTCCATATTTGGAAGCAATCTTTGCACTCGACAATATATTACACCCTTGCCCGAGGTTATAATACCGCGACCTACACCCTTACCCGGGGGTTATAATACCGTGGCCCATCGTTATAGAGATAGTACTACTCACTGGACTTTAGCTCACCTCTCTCCTCTATATACATATATTTGTACATACATTCATACATACATGCATTCATCCAGCCATTCATTCATTTATGTTATTCATTTATCAAATGTATTTTTTGTTGAAGGACCTAACATCTATTTGAACAGCATAACTCGGCAATAAAAACTTTCATTCCTTTTACCGAAGACAATGAAAGTTTCGGGGCAATTGTGGGAGCCAGAAAAAAATATATATCAACTTATTGGGCTAATCCAAACAAGGCCTGTCAAGGGCCCAACTATTGGGCTTATTCGACCCACCCCCGTCTATAAAAGAAAGGCACCTCAAGGCATATCGTAAGATCTCTTTTCTGCTCCACACAGCATACAAATACACTTTACTATTCTTGATTCTTTACTATTCTTGATTCTTCATTCATGGATTCTAACTTCATCATCGAAGTGTCCCCAGCCAGTAACCCCGGTGGGGTGGCATCAACCAGATTAATCTCTTGCAGGTTCATGGAGCTGTCTTCGTTGAATCTCACCAACAATCCATGTGAGAGGATATTTCATGGTCTCACAAGTGCCCATTTAGCGTCCCCTAGATTAGCCTGTGGACAAACTCGTAGTGCTTCCAGGTTCTTTTGGCCTTGGCTCTATCTCTCATTTCTTTCCCTTTTCTTCTTCAATCCCCTTTGGTGGGCACATAGCCCAACCCAAAGGCATGCGGATTATACAGTACCTCAGCTAACACCGTAACCCCTTTTCGCCCTCTCCTTCCGAGCCCCATTCCTATAATATGCCACAACTTATTCATAAAATAGATAGACTAAGCACTGACATACATGCCTTCGTCTACAGCCAAGATTGTTTGCACCACCCGTGCTTCCGTCAGAGTGAACCTCGAGAGAAATACATCCTTATCGCTGTGATTGATTTCTAGCAATGGTGAAGTTACCTCTGGTGATGGCTGAATGGATGAGTTCCCAAAAATGATTGCTACTCCTTCCTCATGAGGGTATTTCAGCATTTGATGGAGGGTGGAGGACACAACCTTCATGTGATATAATCAGGGCCTCCCTAGAAGTAGGTTAAAGATAGCTGGCACATCTAGTACATGAAACTCGATCTCATGCATGGATGGGCCCACTTGGACTTACACTTTCACTATCCCCATAACTTCTCTGCTCGTACTGTCATATGTCTGTATCACCTGGGCGATGGGAACAAAATCTTCTGGTCTTAGGCCTATCGCATAGGCAGTATGAGAAGAAAAAACATTGATAGCAGAGCCGGTGTCCACTAAAACCACTGGCACCCACTTCTCTCTGCACTCAACAGAAATGTACAATGGCTTATTGCAAGCCAATCCTTCCGGCAGTAACTCTTTATCGAAGAAGGTAAGTATTGGCTTGGTGCTACTGTAGACGTCCCCGCGGAGGGGGGCCTTCGCTGCTACAATTCGGACTCGCGATTTTTGTTGTCGCGGTTCTTAATCTGAACCAAAGAGTCCAAATCTGGCAAATCGTTTTGAGAAACAGATTTTTGACAAAGTAGTGCCAAACATGGACTGCTTTGCCAGATACAGAGTCGCCACCTAAATATTTT
>NW_021025252.1:105388-139033 GCF_004153795.1 Camellia sinensis
GTAGCAAAAACCAGCCGGTGGCACCTAGCCACTGCCGGTGATGGGTGGGGATGGTCTACAAGCCCCACTCTACCTCTCAAAGGCAAGATGCAAGTGTTTGGTGCAAAACCAGACACTAAACGGTCGAGTTCGGGGATCCTGAGGCGGGGCGCGCAAGCCGAGATTTCCGGGAACTCCAAACGAACACAAACATGGATGATCACTGAGTGTTCAAACGGTGACGTCCAAGTCTTGAGGACGGTCAAAAATGGGGTGTCTACAGCTACTTGGAAAAATCAAGCCCACAAGCTGCTCTAGCATAGTATCAATGGATAATTTAGCCTTATCCATTGCTGACAATACCGCCTGTTAATGTACCCGCAAAGCCATAAGAGGTCCCCAGATGGAGATTTCAGCACCAACTGCTCTTCCAGCTTCTTTTCCTTCTCCTTCTCAACCTCTTGGTCCTTCTTTGATGGTTCCTCCTTATCCAAGTGTGGAGGTTTGAAATACTGTCCACTTCTGGTGAGATGGTCTATTCCTTCTGAATACCATGTATTATCTGGGATGTGATCTCCCAAGTCTTCATCAGTATGAGCAAGAAGCAGATCGCTATCTTCCCACCACTCACCATCTGCTGTCGACAAACAGTTGTCCCACTTAACTTAGATCATCCTTACAATGTAAGTGTCCCCCACAAGGCGACAAGATGTCGCAGTTTTCTGGCTGTCTTCAATTCTCTATCTTTCAAACTGCCTCAACGCAGCTTCTTGTTCAATATCTGTAGTTTCTACAACACCCAATTCTTGGGTTGGTTTTCCCGCACAAGTATCATCTAGCAGTTTCCCTTCTCCTCAGTCTTCTCGGTTACCACAGTTATCTCGACTTGCTTTCCCTTCGGTTTAACTCCAGTTTCTTCTTTCTTGTCAGATTCATCACTCTGCCATCTGGCATTATCAGTCAACTTGTTCAGATCAAACCACCCGATCTGCACATTGCCTTGATCCTATTCGTCGAAGAATTGTAGGTTGTCCAAATCTTCTTCAAGGTCCACAAGATCATCCAATCCCTGGCTCGAGTAGTCCTCCCTTACCACATTAACGTCAACTGTGATCAGCAATACTACCTCAGACCTGGGTTGAGTAACATGAACAATGTAATGGCTTGGGTCGTACTCTACCTCAAATAAGTCCCCGGGACACTCTGATGTCAAAACCTCCTCTGCTGTAGGTGTTGTCACCACTGATTTGCCAGGCTCAAGTTGTGAATTGGACATGCCCATTGTGCACAAGTCTGTGGCTTCAGGCATGAACAACATCGGCTTTGGTAGGTGGGAGGGGGTGATATAGATGCTTGGGTCATAGGACGTGGGTAGTGTATAGATAGGGTGGAAATTTCTAGATGGGAGGACTTAGTTGTGGGCGAGAAGCGGGTTGGAGGTTATATTTGGTTTCTGGGGTGGAGCGATGACCTTGTTGTTGATGAAATCTTGAATCTCATGATGCAAGCGGAAGCACCTATTGGTTTCATGGCCGTGCTTTTGATAGAAAGCACAGCATTTTGTGGGATCATGCTTAGGTAGAAAAGGGTCAAGAAGTGGTCGAGGTTCTAGAGGTTTCAGGTGCCCCTTTTTTATTAGCACCTGCATTGCTTTGGATAAGGTCATGTAGAGCTGGTTGAAACTTCTACCCAGAGGTCAGGTAGGGTTAGAAGTTTGTGGGCCCATGTTGGCAAAGGGGTCGACAGTTTTGGTTGTGGTGACAACACTCACGTCTAATGGGGTAGCAGCATTGGAACTGCGAACAAACGGCCTCTTGGCCAGCTCTTTGTCATCAGTGATGATTCCCTGCTTCATGGCGTCTTCTATTTGAACCCCTATTTCATGAAGTTTTCTGAATATAAATAAGAGGAGAGCAATCATTTTCTGCAGTAGCTTGCCATGCAGGTTCCGGACAACCATTTTGATATGGTCTTTTTCTGAGGGTCAAGTGGTCATCATGGATGCCTTGGCCCTTGACCTAGTTACAAACTCAAAGAAACCTTCCTTTGGCTCCTAACGCGTTGCTTCAAGATCACGAGTTGTGACCTCGATCTACGTGTTATAAGATTATTGAGCAATGAAGGACTCGGCTAATTCCTAGTTCTGCTTCACAGAATCTTCCAACTTAGCATACTAGATGGCAGCTATTCCTGACATGATCCGGCCAAAGAGTGGCAACTTATGTAGTCTAGTTAAACCCATTGACCGTAGGATATCTAAAAACAGACGTAAGCATACCATTGGATCCTCAGCGCTATCAAGCGGTCTATATACGGCATTTTGAACTGCTCTGGCAAAGTAACTGCAGATTCAATGTACCCATCCTCTATATCCAGAATAGAGTTAACCCCTTATGCTTTCTTGACTAGTTTTTCCAGCTTGTTGAGTTTGAGCGCGGTCAGGTCAACCTCGAATTCAAATGGGGCCTCAGTTTGGTAAACCAAAGCTCTAGAAGTCTGTGCTAATATGGGTTCTGCCTGAACGAGAAAAGCCGGAACACCCTCGGCTTATGGATCTTGAGCTGTGGCAGCGTTGGTAGTAGTACTGGGTATTGTGATAGTCGCAGCGGGTACATGCGACGTAGAAGCCACTTCTGGCTGCTATTGTTATTGCTGTAACTTAGTTATGACCTCGGCTTGGCGGGCCATGTCGCTTTGGAGTGAGTCAACTGACTGCTGCAGACAGATTAACATGTCCTCCAAATCTGATGAGGGGTATTGTGCCATTCCTGGAGTAGATGACTATTCTTGAGGTGGACTCAATATCAGTGAGCTGAGGGGTGATTGTTGCAAGAATTGAACTGGTGAACTTTGTCTAATCCTCCTTCGCCTTGCGACTGGTAACAGTGAGGCAAACATGGGTTGTCCTCGAACAAGATCTCCAACCTTGCAAAGTCTTCCGATGCTGGTCCAGAGTACTTGGGGAATATTAAAACTTTCTGAAGCTATGGTTTTATACTACCCAGCAAAATAAATAAAGAAAGAGAACATGAATCATAAATCAGACGACACCCCAGCTAAGATTCCATGAAAACAGACATGATCAAAGCTGTAGGACTGTCCTCCCCACTAAATTCTGCCCCAAAATAGATATCATATGTACCACTGATATGAACATTCTTATACAGTTTCACAACAAAGCACATACCAGTTAAAGAGAGCCAAAGCACCCTTATGAGGGGGTAGGGTTACCCTGTCCTAGTTTTGACATGAACTAGGGCTTCACTACTTCACGCAAGTAGTTTCACAAAATACTACATATGGGTGAGCATCCTGTCCTAGGTTGGAATAGTCACCATGGCTTTACTATATGCAGCTAGGCCAAATGGTTTAAAAAGGTACCTTAGCAAGACTACTTAATATACCTCTCACACCTAACACCGAGAAGTGAAAGGAGGATCATGCGGTACAACAGTAGTCGAGGTCCGAGTGTTGTGTTTCCAATATGGCAGAGCCTACGACATGGCAGAGCCTTTTGGCAAGCTTTTTAGGTAAGCTGTCCAGGAATAGTAGATGGAAAACACAATAACTTAGAGTAACGATGCAGATGCAATGCAAAGAACATATATCTGTAAATAAAATTTCACATCATGAAGTCCAAGTCAAGTTCTCTAAATCCCAAGCAGAGTCGACAGAAACTATAGCTTGCTTTTTGTGCTCCTCGGAGGGATTTAGTCTCTTCAGATACGATAGCCCTACGGTTCAGACTCCTGTGGTTCTGAATTTGATTTCACAAGTGCAATGAGAAACAATGAAAACAAAAAAGAGTCCAAATCCGACAAATCTTTTGGAAAATCGACTTTTAATCAAAAATGCCAAAAATGAACCACATTGCCAGATTTCAAAGTCGCTACCTAAATTTTTTAGAAAATTTTGGAAACCCATGACTCATGCCAAAGGCCATGTGTCTGTCATCACCAAAGTGTCTCAGCTAGGGAACTTAGGTATGAGAGGGAAAGGTCATGAATTGAGCACCCCACTCACCCGATCAAAGATCGGCCTCTACTAATCATAATGTGATTTTTATATACAGTATATGCTCTTGTTCCGATTATTTATGCTATCTTTACTATGTGGCGCACACAAGTATAGACTAATTGGCCCAATTTGGAACGCTTTAATTTCATATTCATTTTGAAAAGGTGTTTTGATTATGTACCACGTGAAAAAAGTGATCTCATATGTACATTCATCAAATCAGGCCAACTTAAGCAAAAAAAAGCCTTCATCCACTGGCATTCAAACAGGTCTATCAACTAAGCATTTAGCCTCATGGTAAACATGTTTGATATGGAAACACCAACATACATACAATATGCTAAAGCAAAAAAATGCTTACCCCAAACATCCGAGGTGAGCCAAAAGAAAGAAAATAGTTAGAAAAAATGCATGATCCTAAACAATGCGACATGACTAATGCAACACATATAACACGCAATTAATAGGCTCGGCTACTAGCATAACATATCAATCAATTTCAAGGCATATGATAGCTCATGTATTCAAGCAAGGAATTTGAAATTGACGTTGATTAGTATGATGAGCCGAACCCTATGCATGTAAAACAAATAGATTCAAGTCAAGGAAAATGTTAAGGAAAACATGATGCTATACAACCGCAGTAAGCAGATAAATAAAAGGGAGAAAGAAATGGGGGTTGGAAGGCATACACAACATTACAACTTTGCCCTTGCACAGGAGGGTTCGAATAAATGTCCAAATTTAAACTACCTATTACAAACCAAACGAATTAATTATTAACTAGCTATTACAAATTTTGAATGAAGCTACTAATTAAGTACCAGATACTACTATTAGCACTACTTTAACGGATCATGGGAAGTGAAGAATCGAACATGCATGAACGAGAATATTTGCCCGAAAACTCCTCTGTTTTGTTGCCAGAAACTATTATGTTTGCAGTCAGAAAATAATTCTGTTTTTGTGTCAGCCTCTGCTCTGTTCTGCCATGAAAATGGCACTGCCAACATAAAATAGAGTGGTCGGCCAGCCAAGGAGAGTGGTCGGCCAGATCAAAAGGGTGGTCGACCGGCCACTAATTTTTGGTACTGCCCTGCTACAACAGAATGAAAACAGAGGGAAAACAAAGTTTTCAGGGGATGTTTATCCTCTTTTCCTCTCCCTATCATGGAATTGATCAAGGAAAGAGTAGAATCGATTCACAAATCATCAATGGTCGCAAGGTTGTTACATAATGATCTATGAATCAATGGGACAAAGGCTCAATAAATGAAAAGAAAAGACCAACAAAACCTCCTCCCTATCATGGAGTTAATTCAAGGGAAGCGGTAGACATTGATTCTTGGATCATTATCATTACTAAATAGTATGAAATGACTCAAGACTCAATGAGTTCAATATAACGTCCGATTGAACCCAACTTAATTTTATTATCTTTTGCCCCTTTTAGTCCAATTTTATTAGCCCTTTTATTACCTTTCAATTCTTTAATCATTTTGTCCAAAAGTGATAATTATATCCACTAATGAAGAGAAGTGTCAAACAAGAAGTTATTCTTGGCATGAGAGAGATGTAATGCCTTGGTAATGAACCTCCGAAGAGATTAAACCATTAAGCATGGAAGGTCTCTTTTGCATGCCTTAAGCAACAATCAATTGTTTGAAACGACTATTAAACAAAAAGAAAGAAAACCAAGAAATGAGGGAGGTTGCAGAGATCATTATTACAAGTGTAAGCGTATGTATGAAAACTTTGAAATAAAAGCTATCAACTCAAATAAGTTGGTGTCTAAGGCCTAAACCACTAAACCTATGAGGATTTACAACAACACAAGCCTAATATTCAAAACATGAATGAAGTAAACACACTAAAACAGTCCTAAAATAGCAAAAATAGTGCTGGAAAATCGATTTGAAAGGCTAGAAAAAGTAAGCAAAATTGGAGAGAATTGAAGCTAGTAAGCAAGCCTAAGGAGGGCCCCTCCAGTTTTTAGACCTCAAAACCACATGTTTCAGCCTCTTAAAACTCTGAAAAACAGTGGCCAAAAGTTGAGAAATAAGTGGGAAACACAAGGATAAAAACTTATGGAACAAGGTTCAAAGAATGGTGGTTAACCCTTTCACCTTTGATAGCTTTAAATCACAAGCTTCAACCCACCAAAATAGTTCAAAAATAGTATGAAAACAGCAAGAAAAGAGAGGTAAGAAGTTGTGCAAAGATGGCCAAAGTTATACCTCTTGAAGAGGGTTACTCTTTTGTTCACAAACCACAAGGTCTTCATTCTCAAGGGTTGATATTTGAGCTCAAGAACCTCAGCAAGAAGCCTTAAATTTTTGGTTCAGGTAGTGTACGTATAGTGTATGGATATTGCAAGATAGAGAGGGAGAGTGCTTTGCAAGATTTGGCTCTTTGAGAATTTTTTCTAGCCTAAAACCATGAGGACTGGTCAAGTATATAGAGAAAAATAGGTTGCTATCTCAGAAATATCTGTTTTGAGCCAGCTAGTGCAGTGCATACACATAGGAGGACAGCTGGCAACAAATATCTGTTCTACCGAAAAACCTGGCCGGCCGGTATACATAGGAGGACAGCTGGCAACAAATATCTGTTCTACCGAAAAACCTGGCCGACCGGCCAGGTAGGGGACGGCTGGCCACTAATTTTTGGCCAACCGGCCATTTGTTGGCCAGCAAGCCTTTAAGTGGTCAGGGTAGAAAACAAATTAGGTTTTGGTCCAAAGGGGGTGCAAGGGTCTAGGCTCTGGAACTCAAAATTGAGGCTTCTTGCTAAAGAAATTGAACGTTTGCACAGTTTAGTATTTGATCATCAAGTGATCACCATGAGGCACCCAAATCTTAAGGACGATCAAAAATGGGATGTCTATAGGTAATTAGAAAAAAGGATTTTGTTGAGAAGTCAAATGGATTTGAAAATGCATTTGGGCATATTGTATATATGTATTACATCATGATCATTTATGTTGGTGGAGAATGTTTAGTTTTTGAAATATTCTCAACTGGGCTTTATGCTCACCCTACGTGGCTGAAAATATTTTTCAAGTGTACTGTGTGAATATGGACTGAGACATGAAGTTGTGTTTGCAACCGTGTAGGGTGGTTCTATTATTTGTAGGCCTTGGGCCATTCATGTTGTTTATTGGTCGTATGCCATTCTTGTAAAGGTTACACCATTTGTATATGATGTAAGCTTCTGGGCATTCAATTTAATTTATAACATCTGTGTATATTTTAATTACAGAACATTCATTCGACTTAGATGTTGTATCTAGGAATGTATGAAATCGGATAAAGACATGCATTGTATGACTATTCTACATACATCTGCATGAGGGTTGTTATCTATTTTTTTTTTCGTTGGATGGTTTATTCACGTGGGTCGGACTCAGTAAATCCGGGGCGTGACACTTCAGTCCTATGTTATCGAACAAATTAACCATGTTTGGACCTATTACCGAACAATTTTTACATGTCCAAACTTGTGTTACCGAACATTATAAAAACTTAAAGTCATGTATCTGTGAATAAGTTTGACACATCAAAATTTAACAAACAAAGATAAGTATACGTCAATTAGTTTGATTAACAAATAAAACTAAAGTTCATCGCATAACCAAAACATAACTATGCATTAAGGTTACATCCAAAATGCCGAACATATGAATAATGTTCAGTTAAACATTACGAACTAATGCCTTTAATTGGGCCCTATGTTGCCATTTTTTTAGCATATGTTCGGTAGTTCAGTACCTAAAAAAAAAAAAAAGACAAACCGTTTTCACTTCTTTTTTTTTGTGTTTTTAAAAAAAATAAATAAATAAAGTTATCATTAGAAGGCCAACCTCCTCCGAGTTGCGAACATCATCTAAGCTGTGAACCTCTTTTGAGCTTACATTGTAATGCTTCATTCGTCTCATGGTATTAAGGTTGCCTTAAAAACTTTCACTAATTGCCATTGTCAGAGAAGTGTGTACTATCGAATAGTTGCCATCGTTGCTACTAAAAGACTAGTCGTCTGAAGGTTTTGAAGTGTACGGGTGGTGATGGAGGTGGTGGGTGATCTCATAAACCCTATGTTATGATTTAGTGGGTAGGTGGGTTTAATTATGAGATGAGGTGTTCCAAAATAATTCATGTCATTTTTAATAATTTCATTTGAGGTTATTATTGTAATATAAATAAATAAAAGAAATAGAAGATCTAAAATATTAACTAGGGTGCTAATAATTGTCACTCCCCGAATTTACACGGTCCGACTCACGTGAATAAACCACCTACCGATGAACAATAGACAACAACTCTCATGCAATTGAATATAATATAGTCACACAATACATGTGTTTATCGAATTTTATACATTCCTAAATACAACATCTAAGTCGAATGAATGTTTTCTAACTAAAAACATACACAGATGTTATAAATTAAATTGAACGCCCTGAGACTTACATCATACACAAGGGTGTAACCCTTACAAGAATGGCACACGGCCAATAAATAACATAAATGACCCATGGCCTACAAATAACTGAACCATCCTACACGGTTCTAAACACAACTTAACGTCACAGTCCACTTCCACACATGTACACCTGAAAAATATTTTCAGCCACGTAGGGTGAGCATAAAGCCCAATAGAGAATATTCCAAAAACTAAACATGTTCCAACAACATAAATAATCATGATGCAGTACATATGTATACAATATGCCAAAATCATTCTCAAAATCTGTTTGATTTTCCATTAAAAAAAATATTTTTTTTGGTTCCAGTCCTCCAAATCATTCGTTTATTCAAAACATATTCCAAGTTCCAAACATCTATTTGAAATAAAATCCATTTCAAAGAGTCCAAGTATCTCAATACCATCGAGCAAATACCTTGCTAAATCAAATACGAATACATTGCTAAACAATAGCAAACACATTGCTAAAATCTTTTTCCAAAACATCATTTCAAGCCAAAACGATAATAAGTGAAATGGGTAAATCTCTAAGGCTAGTGTTTATACGAGTAACTATACAAGTCACAAGATCATTTTTATGGGTGCTAATCGGAAGGCTTGATACTTACTGCACAGGTTTAGGTCTTTCACCATGGACACACAGGCTAACTTAATTCTACTTTAACACCCCATCATAGCTTTACCACTATATTTACCATTTTCCAAAAGCACAATATGTATGGTTCAAAATATTATTTCCCAAAACAATGCAAATGTTCCAAAGCATAATATAAGAATTTTCAAAACCTCTTTCAAAACATACAGTTTTAAATTCCAAAAATCTATTACATACTCTATGATATAAATGATTTCAAATTGCCTAATCCATATGCAATTTCTAACACATAGCAATGCTATCATCCACCGATAGCCAAAACAGTTATCTCTAATGCAACAATTAAAAGATAACAATATAGATATATTTTCCAAAAGAGTAACACCACCCATTCACGAAATCCCACAACCATTTCCTTCTCATCTCTTTCCAACCAAACCATTTACCAAAATCTATTGAACTCCCAAAACAATATCATTTAGGGTTTTCTACAAATTGGGGCTTTTCCACTTTTGGAAATCCATATGCAATTTTGATTACCAAAAATAACTGTAGTAGCAAAATCATTGCCCAACAATCCCCTAATTTCACAAAACCCTCAAGCCCAAAGTAACATTTCAAAATCAACCAAATGACTACCAAATATAAATATCAAAATATGCCACAAATATGCTACCGAACTGATATTAAGTTAAGG
Organism: Camellia sinensis; assembly: GCF_004153795.1. Taxonomy (NCBI): domain Eukaryota; kingdom Viridiplantae; phylum Streptophyta; class Magnoliopsida; order Ericales; family Theaceae; genus Camellia; species Camellia sinensis. Next base: position 115,162 of record NW_021025252.1, read on the forward strand.
AAATAGACCCTACCTCTTGAAACGAAGAAGAGAACTCTAGAAAACTCAAAGTCGATGAAACCAAAAAAACCTTGCATCAAAAGAAGCCATTGATGAGATCTACAACCTTTCTCAAAAGGCCAAGGTGAAAAAGATGTCTCTAACCAAGTAGATCTAGTGATCTATGTAAGAAAAGTTGAGTTTCTAAGAGAGAGAGAGAGAGAGAGAGAGAGATTCATGGTTTAAAGAGAGAGGGGGAGAGAGAGAGAGAGAAAGTGAATGAGAAAAGTGTGCTTGAGGTCTATTTATAGTGGTAGAATAATAGTCCTAAAGTTAAAGAAAAGAATAAGTCAAACACCCAAAAAGTTGGGCCCAAAATCAAACAAAAATTTTTGAAAATAACTCACAGTGTAGCAGACAAGGGTTGACTCTAGGAAGCAGTGGTGTCGACCCTATATTTCAGTAGCAACACCCAGAACATAGCAGCAGACAAGGGTCGACCCTAGGACCCATGGTGTCGACCCTATAAACCAACAGAGACACTAAGAGCAAGGCAGCATGGTGGTAATGACCCCCAAGAAGACTAGTGCAACACCAAAACAAATTTTCCAAGTTGCCAAAGAACTTTTCAACAAAAACAAGCGCGAACAAACAATCCCAATAAGTCTAAAGCGAATTGTACTGCCCCAAAACCAGAATACAACAACTCCAAAGACTCCCGAAATGAAAATAAAGGAATTAAATACACTCTCGAATAGTTTAAAGGACACAAGTGCTACAATAATAGCACTTTTAACTACAACAAGATAATACTTTGAAGTGGTTAACTATTGAGTTTTGAAGTTCAAAGGTGTTAGATTTTTGTAATTGGCAATCCCATTGGAAAAAGCTCGATTCAGTTGTATTTTTATACTCTATTGTATCTCTGAATTATGAGAGTTTAGATGTGAATCCAACCCGAGTTGTGCTTGTGCAGAGAAGTTTGTGTTGGCATTCTGTATCTTGACTTAAGCATTCTTTATTTGTCACTTCTCTGACTATGTATAGGGATCGAGCTGCTCGATCAGCTCGCAAGGGTCTAGGGGGCAGCACCCGCAAAGCCAAGAAGAGGTCAAAGTGGTTTGACCGCTCGAGTGGCCTTTCGTGCACTCAAGTGGTAAAGTGATTCATCCAATATGTTTGCTTATGTTTTGAACTACCGGGAAAGATGTTTCACTGCTCAAGCGGTGGATGTTGCACTCAAGCAATTGGCCTATATGTGAGAACCACCTTTAGTCACACCACTCGAGTGGTAAAGTGTAAGCTCGAGCGGTCTTCGTGGCTCTGTTTAGTATAAATTGCACTGTTTACTACTTTTAGGGTTTAACCCGTCCAAATTCTTATAGAGGAGGAGAAAAACGAAGTGCTATATATTGGAAGGTTTTTATGTATTGTTTTCCTTGCTGATTTGCAGGTGATCGATTGATGAACAAGCTTCATATTGACTATCATCAAGGGTTGTTTTGTTCTTTCATTCATAAAAAGAGAGAGGTGTTCTTCAATGGATTCCGAGGAACTTCGGACTGAAGCTTTGGTGGATTCTGAAGTGGTTCATCATTGTAGATTCAATATCGACGTTGTGGATTTAACGTTGGGCAAAGCAATTCCAAGGTGAAGACGGTGGTGGAAGAGGCACATCGAGTTTGGTTCAATTTGGGCATGGATTCACTAGATAATTCAGGGTTCTCATTTGTAAGTCTTTTTTGTCTTCTTGGTGGATTGTTTTGTAGTTTTGGCCTATGATTTTTTATCACAATTGAAGGAGTTCAATTGTGATTTTTTTCGCGTTAAATCATTATACCGATTTATTATTGATTTTTTGATTAGATTACTATTTATTGTTTAAAATTCAATCTTGATCATAAATTAATATCTCCAAGTTTTTTAATATTTTTCAAGAGGGTAAAGTGCAAATTGGTCAGTTTAAGGGGTTTACTATAGTTTACTCATTATAATAATAGTAAGGGAAAATTATTTATAAGTCCTATTAGGGAGACTTATGCTATATATGGTCCTATTAAAAAACTTCTGTTTCCATAAGTCCTGTGGGAAGTTTGTTGAGACATTTACCCTCAATATTAGTTGTTAATATCATAAATAATAGTAAAACCATATATAGGAAATTGAATATTACCATAGATCACATCTATATAGACGTAACGTAACATGACACCTACATAAATGTAACGTGACACTTACATAAACGTAACATGACACCTGTACGTAACGTGACACCTACATAAACGTAACGTGACACTTATGATCTATGGTAACATTCAATTTCCTATAGGAAATTGAATGTTACCATAGATCATATCTACATAAACGTAACGTAACATGACACCTACATAAACGTAATGTGACACATGATTTATGGCAACATTCAATTTCCTATATAGGAAATTGAATGTTACCATAGGTCATATTTATATGAAACGTAACGTGACACCAACATAAACCAGTAACATTTTCACATTCAATTTTAAAAAATAAAAACTCCTTAAGTTTGCGAAACATAACGTGACACGTTACGTTACGTTTCGTTTATGTAGGTGTCACGTTACGTTTATGTAGGTGTCACGTTACGTTTATATAGGTGTCACGTTACGTTACGTTTATGTAGGTGTCACGTTACGTTACGTTTATGTAAGTGTTACGTCACGTTACGTTTATGTAGGATCTTGTGGAATACATTCCTATCTAAATAGGACTTGAGACTCTATAAGAAATTACACGGGACTTAGCCTAGCATAAGTGTCTGAAAAAGGACTTATAAATAAGTCTCCCTAATAATAAACATAACAAAATTACTCTTTCGTTGATGATCGGTTTACTAGAATGAAATTATCACTCCATTGAAATGTCAATTCTCATGTTTACTTAATTGAAAAAGTAATAAAAAATAATTACAAATAGAATTATCATTCACTATTGTAGCAGCATATATTATTTAAAAGAGGCTCGTTGGCTATTATAATTAATCACATCCTATTTTACTCTCTCCAATGGACTAGCTAGTACAATAATTATTTTAATAAAATTCTTCGAAACTAACTATAGTTAGAGAGAATTGAGACTCTTTAAACAGTTTGTGTGGATAAATAAATAAAATAAAAAGTAAGATTGGAGTACATAAATAAAAAAGTAATTAAGTAAATAAAGAAAATATTTTTTATATTTTAGCTAATGAAAAAAAAAAAGTATAGTTGGATTCGTTATAAGAGAATGATCATTCCCTAAGATTGTGTTTGGATTATTAATTTAGGTAGTGATTTAGAAGGAGAAAGGGAAAATGTGAGTAAAATATAATTATATTTTATTCTCATTTCATATACTTTTTCTGTTTTACTTTTCAACTTCCTATTCAAATTCATGATTGAACACAACTTAAGAAAACCTAAAAAATAATCATTTCATCTCATTTTAAAGAACCAAAATAGAGCATAAGTTTACAACCATACACACCTGGGTTCAATTTGAATAAGTGGATTTGAATGGAAATGATATGATTTAAAGTTAAATTTTATTAAACTATAAGAAAGTAAATTATTGAAGATTCATGATTCTAGAGTGAATGAAGATAAAAGACACCATTTTTTCAAAATCTTGGGTTTATTACACTTTATATCTCTAAATTATTATTAAATTGTTTATTTAGTTTTTGAAGTCTACTCGGTCTCTAAAATCTATAAATTAAAGTCTCTGTAACCTCTAAACTATCAATTGAATCTATTCAGTCCCTTAAATATTTAATTATAATCTATTTAATTCTTGAAAGGATTACAAAAATAAAATACAAGCCCACAAATATTATAAATTAGTATTAAAAAAAATTGAATCTGGTTAAAATTTTATTTCATAAAAACCATAACGATTCTGGTTTAGACCCAACCCGTTTATTGTTTTGGATCCAGATTCCTTGTTCTATCTGGCTGTTTATATCCTTGTCCGTCTTATTCCTTGTTGAATTGGGTTGTTTGAGTAGTGCAATTGCGTTTGAAATAGGTTGGGAGTTTGTTTTTCAAAGGAAGCTTTGCCTAGAATTTTGCGTGTTCACTCGAGCAAAGCTTTTTGTGCTCTAGTGGTGTCTTTCAGTTTACAAAACTACTAAGAGTTTGATATCTGTTCTCGAGCGACACTTCCTGCGCTCAAACGAACTTTTACAGGCTTGAACTACTAGGAGGGGTGCATTAACAACGCTTCTTATGCTCAAGTGGTGTCTTCATTTGTATCTGGTCACTCAAGTGACCATTCCTCAGTTTGTAAAAGTCACTTTTTGAGTCACTTTTTCATATCTCTCTCTAAACATTTCAAAACCCTAAATCTAGACCTTCTCTCTCTAAAAATCATCTTCAACCTCCAAATACTCTCAATCTATTGATCTCTACATGCTAGTCCCTTTGTTAAAAAGGTAGAGCTCACCTAGAGCTTCATTTTAATCGGAACAAAGTTTGTTTTCGACTTCGTCGAGGTTTCTCCACTCTCTCTCTTGTCTTTTAGCTTTGAGGTAGGGATTTCTCCACACTTTTGTATGGTTTTTAACTCAGTTATTTGATTTTTCTAATTTGCTTGGTTAGAGTTTTCCAAAAACACTTTTCAGACAATTCTACTTTCTTATTTTTCGTGTTTTTTTGTTTTTATTGATTTTTTAAAATATTTTAAGCAATTTTTTTAATTTTTAGACATACCTAACATAAATATACCTAAAAAGTAAAAAAAATTGTGAAAAAGAACCTTTTAAAAATTCACTAAATACCAAAAATACACAAACAAATTACAAGAATTCAGTACATTTTTTTGTATTTTTATGTATTTATTAATTTTTTAAAATATCTTTTCACAAATTTTTTACTTTTTAGATACATCTTGTAACAACCCACATTAATGCCCTAGTCATGCTTGCATGCATTTATATGTTTTGCCATGTTAAGTTGCTGTAACAACCTATATTCATGCCATGGTCATGTTCATGTTCATTTACATAGCTTTGTCTTGTTAAGTTTGCATTCATGAATCTTGTCTTGCTTTGTGTTTATGTGATATGTCTAAATGTTGTGCACATGCTTTGTTCCTTCCTTGGTGTCTCAAACCTAAGTCATGCCAAGCCTAGGTTATGTTAAGCCTAGATTATTCCAAGTCGAGGTCATCTTCAGTCTAGAATTGTCTTGGAAACCACTCTGTTTGACCTCCACCTTCGCCTTGACATATTGGCCGAGATGTCATTATCTAGGCCAAGGTGTTCATCACCAAGGTCGAGATGTGTATTATCTAGGCCGAGATGTTACCTTTGCACCTGGGTGATCTTGTCCTGGAGTGGTATAACCTAGACCGAGGTGTGGCACATCTAGGCCAAGGTGTGGCACAACTTAGTCAAGTGTTGTCCTTCTTAGCCGAGGTCATTGTCACCTTAGTTGCCGAAGCTTTGTCTTTAGCCGATGTCATCACTTGCCGGAGTGCCTTACCGGGTAGCTTGTTAGATACACTTTGTCATAGTCTTGTCTTGTCAATCTATCACCTTTTTTAGGAGAACCAACCAGCCGTTGCCACGTGTCCGAGCTGAGTGTTAAGTCAGCCGATAGAGAGAGAAAAACCCATCATTTCTATATCTTTTGTTTTGAAGAGAAGAGAGAAGCTCTAGAACATGGAGAGGAGTTCTTGAGGGAGAGTAGATTTCCAAGCTTGATCCCTAGAGATCAAACCGTTAGATCCGTGTTCTAAGGTTAGATTCTTAATCTACTCATGTTGTTCTTTATGTTCATGTTATTGCATTGCTGATTGAATATGATTGTAAGCCATGCATTGCTTTGAAGTTTGGTTTTAGAAAGAGAAAATAGTATTCATGTGTTCTTCAAGAAAAGTCATGTTTTGATCTGAAAGCTCTTGCCTAGATTCATGTTTTTGTGTTTATTTTCATATGATTTTCAAGTATTGGTACCCAGGTCCATGTTTTCGAACTCATAGCATGAAATCCCAGATTTTTGTAATAAAGAAGTTATGATTTTAGCATTCATATTCATCATGTCTTCATGTTCATGTTCTTCATGTTTTTACGGGTGGAAACCCAGATCTCCAGACCTCACTTCCCGAGGCGTAGTCACCGAGATCACGCTTACCTAGACCTCACACCTAGGCCAAGCATCGTATCTCACCTTGGCCTACCTTGCATGATCACTTACACCTTTAGTTTGTCTTGTGCGCACCTCGGCATGCAGCCGCATGCCGAAGGCTAGGTAGCCACACCTCGGCCAGGAGGTGTGGGACCTCGGCAAAGACCTGGTTGGTACCCAGCATGTCTTCCTGACATGTAAAACAGTGTTTTGACTTCCAGCATGTTTTCCCGAGATCATTTGCATGCATGTGAGACCTGTTTTGAGAAGTATGTTCAGTATGCTTTGTCATGTGTTTGTAGGACTTGGACCTTTGCCTTGAACCCGACGTCCCAAGAACTATGTGAGTGGTATTTTTAATAAAGTTATGTTATAAGGTTTTGATAAAGCTTTGCCTTGTTTTGATAAAAGTATTTGCTAAGCATGAATGATATCCCTATTTTATGTATCAAGTATAAGTTTTGCGTATCAAGTATAAGTTTTGTTTTGATGACATTCTCGGAAAGTCCCTTGTGCTGGAGGACTCTAAACTTTCGCAGCACATCTTGTTTTGAAAGTCCCTTGTGCTGGAGGACTCTAAACTTTCGCAGTACTCTCGTGTTAGAGGCTACGGGCCTTTGTAACATAGGTCCTTTTTGCTAGAGGCTCTAAACTTTTGTAGCACCCTTGTTTGAGATATCTCCCTTGCCACCGACTGCCTTGTGCGGGTGGGTTTGTCTAATCGATTCCGGGTCGATTATTCCCTTGTTTTGGAAGTCCTTAGTGTCAGGGGACTATATTGCAAGCCACATCTTGTTTGAGGGTCATTCCGTGCTAGGGGACTTTAAGCCTAGGTAGCACCGTCCTTTCGTGCTAGGGGACGTTAAGCCTAAGTAGCACCCTTGTTAAGATATCGGCCACCGACGGACTATGAACGAGTGTGCTCGATGCCGAGGTTATGCTTTTGTTTTGAAAGACCAAGGTTATGCCGAGGTTATGTTTTAAGATTTGACGTATGTTAAGTAAGTAAGCAGGTTTTAAAAGACCAAGGTTCGATTGATGTTTTATTTCAAGCCAAGCTAAGCTATGTTATGTATGGTTTTGACAAGGTTATACTATGTATTGTTTTGAAAGGATGTCGGGTATCATTCATTTAACCCCTTTATTACTTATATCATTCACTGAGTATCCAAGCTCACCCTCCCTATGTATATATGTAGGTAACAAGCAAGAAGTCGGCTACGCCGAGATGTGTGTTTTGCATGTATGTTATGTCAGCAATGATGATGTCGGCAAACTAGAAGATTATGTTTCATGATTTGTGGCTCAAGTGTTTTTGTTTATGTCGGCAATCTTGAAGCTTATGTATTTTGAACATGTCAGCTCGAGAAGCCTTTTATCAAAATGTAATATGTATTTTTGTACTTCATTTTATTTGTATTCAAGTTTTAAAGCCATGTAAAGATGTATGCCATTCCATTTGACTTATGCACTGCTCTTATGGACCACTTGTATTTTAATTTATTGCTTCCGCACTTGTGAGCCCCATATATTTATACTCTAATTGTGTGTGAATTTTGAAAGTTGGCCTTCGGTAATCTCGGATTACTGGCCATCACGGAACCAAACTACTAGGGGCAGTTTGGAGTCGTGACACATCTAGGTAAGGTGTATCTAAAAAAGTAAAAAAAAAAATGCTTAAAATTTTAAAAATATTCACTAAAAAAAACACGAAAACCAAAAAAATCAATTTTCAAAAAACTTAATCCAAAAAACTCAAACCAAACACTTTTTGGGAATTTTGAACAAAATCTAGGGTTTTAGTTTAATAATCGAAAGAGGGGTTTTCAAATGGTTTTCTTGGAAATGGGTGTGGGAGTGTATTTATGGATGAGTTATGATGAGATGGTGGGTTTTTATCTTTGGAATTAATTTATAAAGAAAAAGGTATTTTGCCCTAATTTTTGGACATTGGAAATCGTAAAAAGGAAATGAAAAATGATGTTGGTTATTGTGAAATTAGATTCATAGTTATGTTGATAATGATGGTGGAGTTGGATATATACTATCACTCCCATCTTGTGAAATTTTAGAAAGTTTATCTTTATTGGAAATTATCTATTTGTTTAGAGATATCTATTTTGGGTTATAGATAGAGGATAGTTATGATTGTTGTAGAAATTGAATGAGAATTTGTAGAATTGAAACTAATTTCTCATCCATTTGCATTGAGCATTATTGCATACTTGACACATTGAAAATGTATATTGTTTTGAAAAAAATGGGCAAATACCTTGGTGAATCTAGATAGGGGGTGTGGTTGTGGTATTATTGTTAGCCTATGTGTCCTTGGTAAAAGTCCAGAAACTCGCCTTGTTAGGTGTCAAGCCTTCCAGTTAGTACCAATAAAAATGGCAATTGATAGTACTTGTATAGCCTACTGGCAAACACGTACCTAGAGATTCTCAACGTTGTATCCATTGCCCTGTTTTCTATTGTAAATGAAATGATTTCATAAATTGTAATATAAACCTGGCATTGCATGGTTTAGAAAGAGATATAAAATGTTTTGGCACGAGTATTGCATATGTATTCACCTTATAGCTTTGTTAAGATTCATACACTATGTTAGAGTATCCCTACTGGGCTTTGGCTCACCCTATGTGAAAAACCATTTTCAGGTGCTAATGATATGCCTCTGCCAAGGCCGTAGCTTGGAAGGATTCAGAGCCAAGAGTTTTTTTTTTTTTTTTGTAATTATTTTGTACAAGCCTAAGGCTTTGATTGTATTAAGTTTAAACTCACTTTTGTTGTAGCCAAGTATCATCTTGAAAAGTTGTAGCCACTAGGGCATTTATATTTCTGTTTACTTTTTTTTTTTTCATATCTTTAACTTGTGGCACATGCTATAGATTCAGGGTTAGAACTTACGAATGTATAACTGCATGTGTTACCTTTTGTATAATGGAATCACATGAATGGAAGGATACTATATTCAGAATTGTATTGTTATTTGATAATTGTCATGGGATGAATTATGGCTATTATTTCGGGACGTTACAAAAATTTTAAATTTTTATTATGTCTTTGAAAAGTGGGCATCAGTTCTTTTGGTGAATTTCCTTTATAATGGTAAAAGTAATTATCTGTAGTATTTTCTTCCTTATCTTCCACAATGGCTATGTGCTTGTCTATATCTAATATTATATGTCAGATTTTGTTATTAATTTATAAATGATTGTTTTTAAGCTTTTCACTAGGTTATTTTATAACTTAATTAATGTATTATTTTGTTATATTATTAATTGTAGGGAATTGTTAATTATCTAATTCCACTTATTCAATATATCTAATACCTATAGTTTTATTGACAAGACTAGACTCTAATACAAATTTAAACATACAATGAAATAAAATATTTTTTAGTGACAAAATAAAAATTCAAGATTTTTCTGTAATACAATATTAATTAAGTAGATTATTTTAGTAATTCATAATACTTATGGGCATATATTTTATTTTTCGAATCTATTCACAGACTAAATAAGTTTGAATGAAATACTTTAAGGATTTTATAGATTCAATTTAGGAACTAAATAGACTTTGATTTATATACTTTAGAGACTGAAGAGACTCAATCAATAGTTCAGGATTAAGTAGACAATTTAACAATAGTTTTAGTGGCAGAAAGTGTAATAAACTCCCAAAATCTTTATACAATTAAAATTCATTCATAAAAAAATTTCAAATAACTATAATTCACAAAATTATTTCAAATCCATCAATTTAAAACTCTCAAATCCATTCATAGGATCTAAATAAAAAATACTACGTTGATTTAAAGACTAAAATCCTTTATCCACCGATTACCAAATCTATTCATTTGAAATCCGTAAATCCAAATGCCTCCTTAAAAAAGTGTCATCCTAGATTTTTTTTTTTTTTTTTAAGAACTCAATCCTTGATTCTATTCTATTTGATATCTTAGGTCTAAAAATAGCTTCTTAAAATGGTAAAACTACCAACAATCATCAATAAACAACTACTCTGATTAAACACCGACATTAGGTAGTTGATTCAGAAGTCGACGGAGGATAGCCTTGGGGAGTTCACTCGTTAACCAAAAAAAAAGTACCAACAATCATTAATAAGCCATTTCAAAACAAAACAATAAACAGTGTTAGGTTTTATTCTTGGCAATCCCGTTTGACAAAACTCCTTTCAGTTGTACTTATTTTTGCACTTTTATTTCAATGAGGCTATGAGTTTATTAGATGCGAATCCAACCCAAATCGTGCCTTGCAGAGCAAAAATGCATTCAAAGTTGCCTATCCGCTCAAGCGGACATTCCCCCGCTCAAGTGGAGAATGCTGAGTTCCAGAAGTTTGGTGAATCTACAAATATACTGTGATCCGTGTTTTCACGCTCGAGCGTCCACTTCCCCGCTCGAGCATACATCTTGGTTTGGAACACATCATATAGAGTCTTCGCTCGAGCGTCAATTCCCACACTCGAGCAGACCTCACGATTTCAAATTCTATAAGTTCGCAAATTGCTCCAAATCTAGGATTACTCCTCCAGATCTTCTTCTTGGATATCAAGGTTTATATCTGGGGATATTTTGCTAGTTTTATTTGATGTTTAATTGAGTATTCAACTCATGGTTTAAGGAGAATACATCAAAGGTTTCGTTTGTTCATTCTATACAAAAGAGAGAGTTATTCTTCGGTGGATTCTGAAGAATTCGAGCCTAAAGTTTTGGTGGATTCTGGAGTGGCTCATCGTCAAGACAATTTCGAGGTGAAGACGGGGTTGGAAGAGGCACATAGGGGTTGGTTCAATTCGGGCGTGGATTCGCTAGGTAATTGAGAGTATACCTGTATAATTCCTTTATATCTTCTTAGTGGATTGTTTTGTGGATGGTGCCCGTGGTTTTTTATCACAATTGGAGGTGCTCCAATTGTGGTTTTTCCATGTTAAAATTGTTGTGTCTATTTATCTTGATTGTTTGATTGGGTTTGTTTATTGCTTAAATTTGATACATAATCACAAATCAATATCTAGCGGATTTCAAGTTTTTTCAATTGGTATCAGAGCGGGTCGCTCTTTTGTTTTTTAAAAAATTTTTTGAGCGAGATATTGTTTGATTTGTGATAATGGATTCAATTCGTGAGGGAAATTATATGGTTTGACCACCCCTACTTGACGGATCCAATTATTCGTTTTGGAAAGCTCGGATGAGATCGTTTTTAAAATCTATTGATGAAAAAGTTTGGCAATCTGTCATGTATGGGTGGACTGAATCGACGATTACCATTGATGAAGTAACTTTCCCCAAACCAATTGATAAGTGGGACACAATTGATTACCAAAATAGTAGCTGGAATAGTAAAGCTATCAATTCTCTCTTTTGCGCTGTCACACCTGAAGAGTTTAGTCGAATTTGCAATTGTGAAGTCGCAAAAGAGGCTTGGGATATCTTACAAACTATTCATGAAGGCACTCCTTCTGTTAAACGCTCAAAACTTCAAAGGCTCACGTCTAGTTTCGAAAACCTTTCAATGAAAGATAGTGAGACCTTTGATGAATTTTATGAGAAGTTGAGTGACATTGTAAATTCCAACTTCAATTTAGGTGAAAAAATACCGGAATCCAAGATTGTAGGAAAAATTTTGAGGTTCTTGCCCGATCAGTTCCAACCAAAAGTTACGGCTATTGAGGAAGCTCAAGATGTTGACAACCTCAAGCTGGATCATCTAGTTGGAAATCTCCAAACTTATGAGGCACATAGGAATTTCAAAAAAAAACAAAAAGATACTATTGCTTTTAGTAGTGCGCATAGAGTTGGAGAGGATTCTGATGAGGATTATGAGATAGATTCCAAGATTACGGATGCTTTTGTAAAACAATCTAAAAAATCTTTTCTGAAAAAGAATCCTAAACTTTTGGAATCTACTCATACTCATAAATCTACAGGCAAAGATAAACTCAAAATTAATTCTATAGCCAAGAAAGAGAAAGGAAAGATACAAGGGAACTCTGAAAGAGTCCAATGCTATGAATGCCAAGGATTTGGCCACTTTGCTCAAGAATTCCCTACTCGTTTGAGGAAGAAGAAAGCCCTCGCTATCACTTGGGATGATGAATCAGAATCTGATAAAGATGAAAGTGACAATGAAGATCAAGGCGAAGAGGGACATAAACAATTCCTTGCTTTCATGGCGGCTTCCGAAACTGAAGGACGAACAGAGTATCCAAAGAGGTCGGTTGAGAATACCACTAATAATGAATTCTCGGAGAGTGATGATGAAGAGCTTGAGCAAACTTATGAAAAATTGTATAAAGAGTCTCTTAACCTATCCAAATTGAATGACAAACTCACAACGAAACTCAAAGCATGTGAATATGAGAATGTCAAACTTAAGGAGGAGATTTCCGAGGCTAGGATTGATGCCATCAAGATAGCTAATGATCGACAAGCTCTTTGTGCAAAACTCTTGACTTGTGAGACAAAGAGGAATGAGCTACAGAAAATCTATGCCATATATGAAAAAAAGATTGAATCTCTCGAGATGTTTCAAGTTGCTTTGGAAGAACTAATGATCAAGAAAGAGGAAGAGCTCAAGTGTGCTATGGCTACCATTGGTCTTTGGAGCAAAGGATCAAAGACTTTGGAAGATATCATTGGGTCTCAACAAATGTGTTGTGACAAGAGTGGTATTGGCTTTGGTGATAACAAAGAGCAAAAATAGAATGCATTCACATCTCATGATACAAGAACTCAAGGGCAGGGGGAGCACAAGATTCAATGAGAGGAAAGACTTCTAAATCTTCCTAGAGTTGGTAAGGTCAAAGAAAAGAAGGTACACCATGTTTTTATTTGTCATCATTGTGGTATGTATGGTCACATTTGGCCTTATTGTTTTAAGTTGCATGGGAGAGTGTCTCATAGAGATGGAAGAAATTCTAACATCTGATGGGGTAGGAGACACTTCATTGGTCGTAAGCAGGTTAAGGGTCATAATAAACCTAAATATTTTGATTTGCTTGAGACCAAACATGGAGCGAGTTTGTATTTGCCTAGACCTAAAAATAGAAAGTTGGAAACCAAGTCGAGACGGGTTCCCATTGAAGGGGTAGGGAACCACAGCGTCAAGACATCACCCAAAAACTGCAATTCTCATAATTTTGTTCATACTAAAGCGGTTTGGGTGAGAAAACTTGACTTGTGTTAATTTGTTTTTTTTTCGGTTTTGTTTTTGGGTTTCTGTGTGTTTTTTTCTTTTTGAGTCATGTACATGTTCGTTTTCTGTCTTGCTTTGTTTAGAAAAAGAAAAAAAATAATTTAAAAAAAAAAAACTAAAAGGATTTTCTTAGTATGATTTTACAAGCTTAAAATTTTTGTGTAGTCCTTGGTGCATATTGGAATTGATAAGAATATCCATTACATATTAATATGTGTGTGCTTTCTATGGTCATTACTCATTTTGGAGTGTGTGTTTTTTGATTAGTATGTCTCATTCTGTACACACTCTTGGATTAGCAAATATCGGAGTCTTCCGCCTTAGTGATTATTTTTTTTCTATGAACTTCTGGCATTGTATCTTTTGCTTTTCTAGAGGAATTGACCTATAGTAGCATATCATGGGTGATGTTGAGTCTCTTAAACCACCTTCCATCTTTTTGCATCTCCACGGCTTTTCCCTCTATTCTTTGTAGTCTAGTCATAAGGAAAAGGCTACCTCAAAGTCACCAACCAGGCCATCCTTATTATATCCATGCTTCTGTGGTTCGGTTTCCATACTCTTAAGCGTGTCAGCCACCAAAGAGTGTGCAAAAGAAAGAAAAAATGTACAAAAGAAAGAAAAAAAAAGATGTGCAAAAGAAAGAAAAGAAAAAGATGTAAAAAATAAAAAATAAAGGATTCATTGATTGAGGGGGAGCCTCCGCCTTTACTCACCAAATACCCCTTGATTCCTAGTGGTTTGACTTTTCTTTGTTGTGCTTAGATTCTTGCCAGAGGTCCAGCTTTCAGATCACTACTAGGATTTAAATCTTGTGTTTGTCGAACTCCAAGAGTCACACACACGCACTTTTATCATGGGATCTATGCTTTTCACATGTGGCATCACTTTCTTTCATGAGGAATCTTCTACAGACCGTGCACATTGTGTTTTCAAGTAATTGTGCTTCTTGGATAATCATGTGTGTTCTAAGATTCAAATCTGAAATTCCTTGCTTGCTCCATCATATTATTGTTTGTCGTTTTCTTCTTATTCTTTGTTTTTAGTGAGGGGGAGTTTGGTTTATCATTACAAGAGTTTGTTAGCATGATCACTTTGATTTGTTTGGTAAGGGAGATTGGCTATAGTTGTTTTGCATGTTGCTATGCACTGTTTGCTTATTATTTCCTTCTTGCATGCTCCTAATATTTACATAATCTTATCATTGCTTGTGTGGTTTCTGATCTTGCTTTAGTTGATTGAGCTTCCTTTGTCAATTCGTGACAAAAAAGGGGGAGTAATGTTGTCTGGTTCATGTGTCTTAGGATTTCACGTATTCATGCCATGTGCCGAGTGCATGTGTCTTAGTTTTTAGGTTTTCATGCTACATGTTCTTAAAATCTCCAAGTCGCATCTATTCATGTTTTCCATCTCATGCTTCAAATGCTTCAAGATAATCTAGCCATATGTTTATTGCTTTTTCATATACTCTTGTGGGACTAATAGTTGTTTTGGAAATTGTGGCACTAATAACTGTTTTGCAGATCATGACCTTAAGAAAGAAGTTGGCCTTTGTTGGCTGTAATGGGTTGGGGTGTTTAGGATTTTATTTGTGTTTTGTCACGGCATTGCCAAAGGGGGAGATTGTTAGGTTTTATTCTTGGCAATCCCATTTGACAAAACTCCTTTCAGTTGTACTTATTTTCGCACTTTTATTTCAGTGAGGCTATGAGTTTATTAGATGCGAATCCAACCCGAATCGTGCCTTGCAGAGCAAAAATGCATTCAAAGTTGCCTGTTTGCTCGAGCGGACATTCCCCCGCTCAAGCGGAGAATGCTGAGTTCCAAAAGTTTGGTAAGTCTGCAAATATACTGTGATCCGTGTTTTCACGCTCGAGCGTCCACTTCCCCGCTCGAGCGTACATCCTGGTTTGAAACACGTCATATAGAGTCCCCGCTCGAGCGTCAATTCCCACGCTCGAGCGAACCTCGCGATTTCAAATTCTATAAATTCGCAAGTTGCTCCAAATCTAGGATTACTCCTCCAGATCTTCTTCTTGGATATTGAGGTTTATATCTGAGGATATTTTGCTAGTTTTCTTTGATGTTTAATTGAGTATTCAACTCATGGTTTAAGGAGAATACATCAAAGGTTTGTTTGTTCATTCTATACAAAAGAGAGAGTTGTTCTTCGGTGAATTCTGAAGAATTCGAGCCTGAAACTTTGGTGGATTCTGGAGTGGCTCATCGTCAAGACAATTTTGAGGTGAAGATGGGGTTGAAAGAGGCACATAGAGGTTGGTTCAATTCGGGTGTGGATTCGCTAGTGTAGGCGCGCCCTTGGGCTTCATGCTACAGTTCGGACTCAAATGTCACGATTCTTAATCTGATCTCACAATGTGTGATGTGAGATTGATAAATCACCAAAGAGTCCAAATCCGGCAAATCGTTTTGAAAAACTGATTTTTGTAAAGAAGTGTCAAACATGGACTGCTTTGCGAGATACAAAGTCGCCACCTAAATATTTTATTTTGGGGGAATTTAGGAAACCCTGACTCGTGCCTAAGGCCACGTATCCGTCATCACCAAAGTTTGCCCGGCTCAGGAACTTGGGTATGATTAGGGAAGGTCTTTTAATGAGCACCCCTGCTCGCCCGATCAAAAATCGACATGTGCTAAGCATGATATCTTGTTTTTGAAAGCACATGTGCTCTTATTCCGGTTAATTAGCTAGAATTACTATGTGATGAGCACAACACATAAGTATAGACTAAATCGTCTAATTTTGAACAAAGCATCGCATATCCGTTTGTTTGGAAAATGGTTTGAAGTTTGCCACTCGTAAGTAGGTTAAAATGCGAATTTCAATGAATTGTCCCAATTCAAGTAATCCAACCTTCACCCACAGGCACTCAGGCAGTTAATCACGTAAGCAAATAGCCTCATAGCAAGCATGCTTTCATGGCAATATTAACACACATGCAGTATGCTAAAGTGTAAACACTCACAGTATACTCCAAGCCAAAACAAGGAACTAGTTAGAAATCAATGCATGATCCTAGTTCATGTTAAAATGGCTAATGCAACACATGCAAAAATGCAATTAAGATAGGCTCGGCTATCCTAAGAATGTCATGTGAGATGCAACTTGGTACATGTATTCATATTGGAATTGAAATACAATGCAGTTAGCATGATGCGCCGAGCCCGGTGTATGCAATATAGATGAATGGATGCAGACATGCAAGCATAAGGTATGCTAAATGAAATATGCCCTAAAACTAACCATCGCAAGCGGTTAAGTAAAAGGGATAAAGAAATGGAGATTGGAAAACATGCATCACACGCATGCATGCTTATTACAATAATGCGCCCTCTCGAGGGAGGGACCAAATAAGAAGCTAACTAGCTAATCTAAGCTAATTAAACTAATTATTACACAACAAATTAATTAACTAATTATTACAAAACGAATTGAATAACTAACGCATTAACTAATTAAAGTACAAACCAAAGCAAAAAGCTAGCTATCTAAGCATGGCAGCTAAGGAAAGCAATAAAAGCAGGAGGTTCTCGGAGAGAGAAGACTGGATGCATGCTCGATCGCCTCGTTCAGAAATCCAATGTGATGCCCTGATTTGCCTCTATTTTCATTTGTTCTCAAAACTCTGTACCAAGCTCCAAAAAGATGAAACTCTACCTTAGGAATCCTGTGGGACAATGGCTGACCACTTTTGGTCCCTAGAAACACCTGCCGACCACTTTTGGTTGTTGAAAAACTAGAAAAGTGGTCGGCCAGCTACTTTTTCTGGCTGGCCAACCAGTTGTTGCTGCCAGACTCTAGTTTTCTGCAACAGAGAGCAAGAAAGGGCATGGCAATGTATTTGCAAAATATGTATGCACAACCACCCTCTTTATCATGTGATGAACTCAAGGGGGTGTGGTTCTCGACCCTCGGGCCACCAATCACGCATTTTCATGCATGATGGCCAAGAGGCAAAATTGTACAATTCAATATGAAAATGAATGTACAAGTAAACACATAAAGCCTAAAACTCTATCATGTATGATCAAAAGCGTCGGCAACCGGGAATTAAAGCACGTTTCATCACTTTAAGTATGAAACGTCCCTCGCTTCCCGTGTTTGGACTAACACCTATTCCAAACACAATGCAAGCAAGCATGGCATGCACAATGCTACTACATGGCATACACAATGCAAGGGACAGGCATGCAACAACATGCAATACAACATGATCAAACTACCAATGCAAATGGCATACAAACAATGCTAACACATGCATGCACAATGCAATGCTAAAAGGGCAACTTAGCAATGTTAGGGACATGCATACTCAATGCAAGGAACAACTTGGCATACGCAATGCAAATAACCACATGGCATGCACAATGCAATGTAAGATGGCATACCTAATGTAATGAAACAATATGGCATACTCAATGCAATATACATGGCATAATCAATGGACTTAAACCAAAAGGGGGTAGACCTTAGTCATGCCCAAATTAGTGGCCATTGGTGATGAAATGAAGGCACATAAAGCAAGGCATACATGCACAATGCATTGGCCATCAAAGAGGCCAAAGAGCACAACTCTCAAGAGTGCTCAATGAGTGACAAAAGTGAAGTGTAACAACACTAAGTGCACTGAAATGATGCAAAAAATGATGCCAAATCATTCAAACAACATAAGTAAAGCATGCTAGGGTCCTAAGGCATGAAAGCTAGCAAAGAGCAACACAAATGAGGCATGCGATACATGGCACAAATGCATGAACTAAGCATGGACAAAGCTCAAGTAGGTCAAAATAAGGACCCAAACATGCTGAGATGAGGGTCCAAAGGCCTAGGCATGCAAGCATGCAAGCTAAGGCCATAACAAGGCCATAATGCACAACACTTAAAGACATTCAAAGCATGAATGAAGTGGGAATAAAAGCATGCTATAAGCTCTGAAATGTCATGTTAGATGATGCCAAATCATGCACACGACACAAATGAAGCATGGAATGGTGCTCAAAGCTTGAGGCAAGCAAGAGCATTTGTACTACAAGTATACAAAACATGAAGCATGTGCCCAAGGCAACCCAAAACAGTCCTAGTACATGTTGGAATGAGTCTAAAACATGTACGGAAGTAGGCCAAAACGTGCTAGCATGAAGGGCATAAGGCATGATTCATACAAGGCAAATAAGGCGGATTACACTACACCTATTAAGACCAAGCATGGAATGACTTAAGCAATAAAAACTAGAGTTATATCATGGCAAAATAAACCCAAATAAACACTGAAGTGAGAGCTCACAAGCTATGGCATGAAGGCATACGCAATGATTCATGTTAAGGCATAAAGGGGGAAACCCTCCAACGCATTGAATAAGTGATAAATGCAAGTGCATGGCCATGAAACATGGACTGAAATCACATAACAAGTGATGCCAAATCATTCAAATAAGCCAAGTAAAGCATGCTAGTGGACTTGGTGTACAAAGCTAACAAGCTAGATTGAACTATAGCTATACAAAGCAAGTCATGCATGGCCAAAACAACCAAAATCAGAACTAAAGCATGTTAAAACATGAACAAAATCTTCTTTAAGTCAAGCCAAAAGCATGCTAAAAAGACATGTCAAAGCATGAAGCATGTTTGGCTATTTCATGGAAATGCACTACAAGTGCAAGGAACATGCAAAGGCTAACCAAACCAAACCAAAACAGAGTCATGACATGGCAAAACATCACCAAAAACATGCTGAAATGGAAATAAAATAGGCTAGAAATACAGGCTACTTCATGAAGCATACAAAGCTAGTGTGTGTGATGTACACTACGAGTGTATTAACCATGCAAGAACCAACCAAACAAACCCAAAATAGATCTAAGGCATGTTAAAATAACACCAAAAACCCACTGAGATGGCCCTAAAACAAGCTAGAAATACATGCTCAAACATGAGGCATACAAGACTAGATTGTGTGATTTACACTACAAGTGCATTAACCATGCATGGAGTGACCAAGACAAGCAAAAATAGTGGTATGCCACAGCAAAATAACCACAAATATATGCTAAGAACAAGCTAACACAAGCTTAGTAAAGATGCTCAAACGTGAGGCATATTAAGGCATGTAAAGAAGATGCAAGGAGAGGGGATGGCCCTCCCCTTCTTAGGACCCTAAAACACCATCCCCACCACTGAAATCCCTTTGGATTTCAGTGGTGAGAAGGTCAATACAAGGTGGTCCCGAAGCTCACAAAAAAGGCTCAAAAACAAGGCCAAACAAGGCCTAAGATGGGGTAAACAACCCCAAACATAAAAGTGATCTTAAACAAACTTTTTAAGCATGCAAAAACAGAACTTTTATCAGTTATGAGCTAAGCTTAAAACAGCATGAAAGATAGGCTAAAATCTTAAGCAAGAAAGGGGAATTTAAAGGTCAAAAGCTCACCCTTGAAGACCCTCTTTATAACTGCAACTCCAGCAGGTTTTTCAAGCTCAAGGCAACCCAAGAACACCAAAATCAGCCCCTAAGCACCTCAGTAGCAAAAGGATGGTGTTTGAGTGTGTGTTTGTGTGTTAAAGCAGGACAAATCTACACTTTTGAACACAAAAATGAAGAACAAGAGTGATATAGAGACAAAGCTATATGTAACTCTCTTCCCTTAGATTTTCTGAACCTGGAGGAGGGAGGAGGAGCCTCCCTCTTATAGAAGAGGAAAGCCAAAGCTTCTTGGAGAAGCTAAGGTTGAATGCCATCCCTCCATACACGTGTATGGAGGATGGCTCAAATGCTCTCCAGCTGTGCCAGCTGTCCCAAAATATCTCCAAAAATGTGCCAAAAAGCAGCCGACCACTTAAAGTGGTCAGCCTGCTAGTAAAAGTGGTCAGCCAACCACTTTAGGTGGTCAACCAGAGCAGAAACTGGTTGGCCATAGGGGGGAGAGGTCAACACACTAAATGCAAGGTGGTGGTGTGGTGGTCGACCAGAAAAGATGGTCCAAAGACCAAGAAAGCCAGTTATCTGACAAGAAAACTAGCTGGAAAAAGGAAAAATGGTCGGCCAGGAGAAATACTGGTCTCCCATCCTTGTACCACCTTCCAAACAAGGAAAGCAAGGTTTTTACCAAAAACAAACCAAAGCGGATGCAAGATGAGAAATCAGGAGGCGAAACATGCGGCCAAAAGCCCCGAAAACTAGCCGGCGAGCATCAAAAGTGGTATGCAACCACAAAAGTGGTCTCCCGGACCACAGTGTTCCTCTAGGTAGAGGCAACAAGGTGTGGTTCAAAAACCACGCCAAACGGAGAATGTGAAGCGGTCCCGAGACAAAGCGCGCGGCCAAAGGCTCCAAAAATCGGAAACTAGTCTCCAAACGGGAAAAGTGGCCTATGACCACGAAAAGTAGTCTACGACCACAGAGAGATGGTCTACAAGACCACTCCCTCCCTCTGGGAAGGGAAAACAAGACTTGGTCCACAAATTGAGTCAAAGCACAAAGAGTTCAGAGGCCCGGAGGCAAGGCTCTTAGCCAAAACTCCGAAACCTCTAAACGAGCACAACATGCACCATCACCGAGCGCTCAATCGATGATGTCTGAGTCTTAAGGTCGGTCAAAAATGGGGTCTTTACACTGCCTTCTACCTTGACTCTAGCCCTGAGAACGAGCCGAAGATGATGCTATTCGCTGCCCTCATACTCTCTACGGGCAAGCTAGAGACTTGTGGCCCAACTGACCACATTTGAAACAAGTCACATCCCCCTGGCAACCTCTTCCAGAACTCAAACTTGGTGTGGAACTCGATTGAGCTCCCTGGGATGACTGAGGGTTAGAACCCCTTTGTCTTTTACCATCTCCCTAACTATTCTTACTCTTTTTGGTGCCCCTCATTTTCTCCTCATCTGCTTGCATAATGGTCTCAAGATGGGCCGCCGCCTCTACAAGGCACCCATAGTCTCTAATCATGGATTCGGCTACTCTAAACATGAGCCTGATCCTTAACCATTTCTCAAACTCCAGACAACGGCGCTCTGTAGTCGCTACAAGTTTCGATGCAAACCTTGACAAACTAGTGAATGTGGCCTCAAACTTAACCACAGGCGTGTTCAACTGCACCAACTTGGAGAATTGATCCCTCAACTTCTCTCTTACAGTAGCAGATAAGTACTTGTCCTGGAAGATGCTGACGAAAGCCTCCCAAGTCACCCCAATGTGCCCACACACATATTTCCACCACTGACTCGCATCTCCCTTCAGTTGGAAAAATGCCAAGGTCACCCTCAATTGGTTGTCCTCGATGCCAAGCATCTTGAACATCTTCACTACCTGTTCAAGCCACTCATCTGCCTTCAGTGGCTCTTTAGGATTGCCTAAAAACTCATTCGGGTTTGACCGAAAAAACTCTCTCTTTAGAAAAGATGGCCCTGCCTCAGCAACCTGGGCTTGGACTTGATTCTCAGCTCTAAGAATGTCCATAGATTCCCACGAAGCTCCGGCCATTTCGCGGGCTAAGGCGCCCATGGCCTGTTGACTAACCAGTTCGGCCACATTGGCCTGACCAACCCCTTCCTCCTGTGCCGGAATTTCACCCAATATAGGTATCTTGTGCCTTCTAGGCCTACCACGCCTACCACCTCCATGTTCGCGTCCTGACATCCTAATAAAGGTAACGGAAGAGATTAGCACATTTTCAAATGTGCTGAAGCTAACTCACTCATGTCCTAATACGATGGACAATCGTAATTCACTCCACATAGGCACGTAATCACATAAACACATACGAATTTCCTTTTTAGATAATGACCGTCCTGCGGCGTTGCTAAAGTTCCAATTAGAAACAGTAGTGATCAAGTGCTCTTCTAGTAGGACTTCCAGAAACCCGTACACCCAATCAACATCTTGGGAACTAAATCTCATACCCATATAATCATATAAACATATTATCACATAAGCACACAATGCATACAAATGTCTCAACCAAGCGAGACAAACCATTATGGTACTAACCACTTCTCACATACCCAAAGTATTCAAACCCGGTACGCTCTGATATCAAGTTGTAACGGCCCCAAAAGTACATAATAAATGTAACCCAAAGCATACATGAATGACAGCGTAAATCAGAGTATAGTGTTCTTTCATTTCATAACATAAATAGTACAAAAAGTTTAACATAAATAAATGCCCAATAGACTTATATCTTTACAAGTCTTGGCTTGGTTACATGAAAGTGAGACTAGCTCATACAATTTAAGCCCTAGGCTATACAAAAAGAAACAAAACAAGAAGCTCTTGTTTCCCAAAAAGTCCCTCTAATGCTATTGCCTTGGTGGAGGCATGATATCATTACTTGAAAATGTTGTTTCCAAATAGGGTGAGTCACAACCCAGTAGGAAAGATTTAACACAATATATGAGACTTAACAAATATAAAAGTGCGTGTGCAGATACAATGCCCGGGATAAATCTTTCATACTTTTATATTGCCATAGGATTCCAATTCCATGTTCCATTCCATGTTCCTCCAATTCATTTCAATTTATATAAGCCAATTTCATTATTTCTTTTTAGTAACCCAAATGAGACTACAACTCAATGGTTCCACAATCACATCATTAACATACAAATACTTCAAACTGCCATTTTATAGATATTTCGTCCCCAGGATCGTCACCCATGTATAAATTTTGGGACTTTCACCTAGGACACTCTAGCTAACTTAATTATAATGGAGTCCATCTCCTTTCTCCTCCCAAACAATGGAGTACATCTCATTTCTCCTCCCAAATAATCATACATATGTAATGTATATAAACGTAGTCATATTCAATGACAACCAACAAAAGATTCATTTAAATTCACCTAATCCACATGCAATTTCTACAATAATCAAAGCCATTCTCCACCGATAGCTCAATATAGATATTTCTAAACAGTTATATATTCGTCTCTAATCATGGATCCGGCTACTCTAAACATGAGCCTGATCCTTAACCATTTCTCAAACTCCAGACAACGGCGCTCCGTAGTCGCTACAAGTTTCGGTGCAAACCTTGACAAACTAGTGAATGTGGCCTCAAACTTAACCACAGGCGTGTTAAACTGCACCAACTTGGAGAATTGATCCCTCAACTTCTCTCTTACAGTAGCAGATAAGTACTTGTCCTGGAAGATGCTGACGAAAGCCTCCCAAGTCACCCCAATGTGCCCACACACATATTTCCACCACTGACTCGCATCTCCCTTCAGTTGGAAAAATGCCAAGGTCACCCTCAATTGGTTGTCCTCGATGCCAAGCATCTTGAACATCTTCACTACCTGTTCAAGCCACTCATCTGCCTTCAGTGGCTCTTTAGGATTGCCTAAAAACTCATTCGGGTTTGACCGAAAAAACTCTCTCTTTAGAAAAGATGGCCCTGCCTCAGCAACCTGGGCTTGGACTTGATTCTCAGCTCTGAGAATGTCCATAGATTCCCACGAAGCTCCGGCCATTTCGCGGGATGCAAGGAAAGGGGACTGTTGACCAA